>CATIWM010019311.1:0-17881 GCA_949671775.1 Mallotus repandus | reverse complement strand
CATTCATATATCACATGATATAACTTTTAAGGACAGGAAAAATTTGAGCGAATGAGAAAAGAGAAAAATAAAGGAAAATAAAGAATGAATGAAAGGGTTAGCCAGGTAAAAATAAGAGAAAAATATTATGTGAGAAAATTTCAAAAGGACTAACTAATGACAAGAGTTGTATCATGTGATGTAATGAATGTTCTCATTTTTGCCCTAATGAATGAATAAAGTTGAGTTTGAGTTTATTGTTCAAATATCGCATATTCGTCTTTGTCATATTGTATAAGTATCTGAATGGAAACACAAAACATAATGAAAGCTAAAAATCAAAGATATGAGATTATTATTTTTAGTTTTATTTTTTCTTTTTGTTGCCCCTTGTGATTTTGATCAAGTTAACTCATACCTTGTAGTTATCCTCAATCATATTTTGTTCAAGAATTCTTCAAAACTACAAATTCCATTTTGTCCAGCGTCCATTGAGAGCAAGACTAATGACATGCATGAAGGAAAATTATCAGAAACTAGGGGTAAAATGTAGCTCTGGGAACAATTTGGAGGCAAAACAATGAGTCTGCACTCAAAGATTGAAGATGAACATTGAAATATAGGAGTCAATAAAAGAGTTCTGGGGGCAAAAAGAAATGAACTACAAGCAATAGAAAATAGTTCATCCATATAGTAATCATCAAAAAATGGACTCCATCCTTTAGTCAGTTATTTGTTAAATGAACTATATCAAAAGCTCTAGCATCAAAAGTACCAACCTTGAAACATTCAAGGCTCAAATCTGTAGGTTGTTAACAAAGCGCCTCGTTCTCATACTCTGAGCTATGAGCATAACTCTACTCCACATAAGACTTGTTAGGATAATGCATATCATATATAGCATGCATACACTTGCATACATATGTTGTGAAATACTTGCTTTCCATGGTAAAAGATTTTTGAGACAAGTCAAGATTATATAAATACTTCACTAGTAATATTCAAAATTAGTGTTGTAAAGTACAGGAAAGTAGGCAGAGTCTGGAGGAGTGGAAGTAGGAAGGGCGATACTATTAAGATAAACCAGATGCTCAATGGACCTATCTAACAGAGAGATATCATTAATGGTAGCACTCGTAGAAGTCTCATCCTAGGAAATCTCAAGAGGAATACACTTCAGGAGATGCATCTGAATGCATTTTGACAGCCATAAGACTGCTTCAACAGAGATGAAGCATCGAATCCAACTTCTCTCAGCTCCTAATCTGGAGTTCTAACACACCAGCAATGTAGCTATCAACTAGAAAAGGGAAGAATGCATTCAGTACTTGAGATAAATGCACTCTGAAATTCCTCTCATCATAAAATAAGGCCCTCTAACTCCTAAACCTTCTTGCAGGGAATGTCAGGAAGAGAAATAAGGCCTTTATTATAACATCAATCAAAATGGCAGCAAGACAAACTTAGCCTTATGCCATGACCTCAAGGGCGAAGTATCGAAGACCTTTATGATTAGAGACACCATCCCAATCAAAAAGGGAAGTTTGCAAAAGAACAATGATCCATTCTGACAAAAATTTCTTTATCTACAAACAAACTGGACTAACTTATAGTATTTTGGTGCAGGGAAACAAAAGGGAGAAAATAAGGAGAATGAACCAGCACGAAAGTAAGAATGAGCAAGAAGGCAAACGCCAATCGCCCATCAGAATATCACCCCTTGTGACAAACGTCTTGATTAATACTTCAGGGAAGTAACAAGACTATATCCCTTTAGTTTATGCAATAAAGTGCAATGTCCATTCTAAAATTCACAAATTGAAAGTAAATTCATCCAGTTTACGAGATCATGTGTGAAAACTTATCCCATGAACTTTCAATCTTGATGACTCTTTTTATTAGCCTTGCAGAGTTTGGATGTCTAGTTGACAGCTCTGTGCTGAGAGTTTTTAAACTCTAATAAATCTAATGCTGGCTTTGCACCCGAACGAAGGGAGAATACGCAAAAAAACAAAATCTATGGACTTGCAGCATAAATTGCTTGGATTTAGAGTATCATTTCAATCTTTTTGCATAATAATTGTGCAACCAATCTACTCCAATGCTCAAATTGAGTAAGAGTACAAAATCCTTTGACGGTATCCACGCTGAGTAATACGAGAAAGGCGGGGGGAATACAAAGAGGAGAATTGAAATAAGAGCAAGCATTTCTAATCTACACCAATGCTCAGAAATGAGTAAGAGTATCAATGTGAATCTTCTGGCGGTATCCACACTGAGTAATATGAGAAAGGCGAGGGAATACTTAAAGAGGACTACATTAAAAGCTGCTCTATTTACTCTAATGCTCTTTAAGAGTATGAGTATCCGAAGGACATTTCCAACAGTATCCACGCTGAGTAATATCAGAAAGGTGGGGGAATACTCGGATAAGGAAACAAAGCACATCAATAACTCAAAGACTGTTTTAATCCTTGAAATTCGATTTGTTTATGCTCAATTTCCATAAGTTTTGTTTAATGAATTCTCCCTAAATTTAGGCGTGAAAGTTAGCTCTTCACTTGGTATAAACACTCTCAGCATAAGGTAGTTAATGATACCTCTAACTTTGCGAATGGCAAATAAATGATAGTTATGAAGATAAAAATTAGTGGGATACGTTGAATGCACATTATGTACATTATCTTATGATGATGAATTTGCTTAATTTAATACATTTTTGTACAATCGTCATGCCGAAATTAATTTTAACAAGTTTTCAGGAATTGCAAATTCAAAAGAAAATACACTCAATATGTGTCATCAGCACCAGCATTATCAAGTCAAATCAAGGTCATCGAACAACAAAGGCAGCTGATCAAAGTCAATCAGTAGAGAAATTCAAAGAAATCAGTCAGTGCCAATGTAAAATTCCAGTCAAACATGAAATTCAAAAGTGATGTCTGCATTTTTCACACACTACATTCACTCAATTATATGCTACGTGGTAGCTATAACTCCGATTCACTTAGTTATATGCTACATGGTAGCACATTTTCAAATCACAAGTTCATTAGACATTCCACAGAAACTATAGTGCAATTAACTAGATGTTCCACAGGGAATATAGTTAATTTCTTCAATTCATTTCACTAGACGTCCCATAGGGAATATAGTGCAATTAGCTAGACACTACATAGTAGTGATAGCATCACAACTAAAAGTCCCATAGGGAATATAGCTAATTTCATCAAATCAACACTATATGTCTGAGTATGGTGTATTTTCAAATCAACACTATACGACCGAGTATAGTGTATTTTCAAATCAACACTATACGTCCAAGTATATTGTACTTTCAAATAAACACTATACTTCCAAGTATAATGTATGTTCAAATCAACATTATACGTCCAAGTATAGTGTACTTTCAAATCAACACTATACGTCCGAGTATAATGTATGTTCAAATCAACACTATACATCCAAGTATAGTGTATTTTCAAATCAACATTATAAGTCCAAGTATAGTGTATTTTCAAATCAACACTATACGACCGAGTACAATGTACTTTCAAATCAACACTATACGACCGAGTATAATGTATTTTCAAATCAACACTATACGTCTGAGTATAGTGTACTTTCAAATCAACACTATGCGACCGAGTATAGTGTATTTTCAAACTAACACTATACGACCGAGTATAGTGTATCATCAAATTAACACTATATGATCGAGTATATTGTACTTTCAAATCAACACTATACGACCGAGTATAGTGTATCATCAAATCAACACTATGCGTCTGAGTATAGTGTACTTTCAAATCAACACTATACGATTGAGTATAGTGTATTTTTTAAATCAACACTATGCATCTGAGTGTAGTATATTTTTAAATCAACTCTATAAGACTGAGTGTAGTGTATTTTCAAATCAACACTATACGTCCAAGTATAGTGTATTTTTAGATCAAAATTCGTGAGCAGTTATGGACTGTAGCATCAAAGGTGAGAAATGAAAGGATTACAACTAATTACAAGTAGTTGTGGACTGTAGCATCAAAGGTGAGCAACAAAAAGGTTACAATTAATTATGAGCAGTTATGGACTATAGCATCAAAAGTGAGCAACGAAGGGGTTGCAGCTACACGCGAGCAGTTATGGACTGTAGCATCAAAAGTGAGCAACGTAGGGGTTACAGCTACACGCGAGCAGTTATGGATTGTAGCATCAAAGGTGAGCAACGAAGGGGTTGCAGCTACACGCGAGCAGTTATGGACTGTAGCATCAGAGGTGAGCAACAAAGGGGTTGCAGCTAAACACAAGTAGTTATGGACTGTAGCATCAAAGGTGAGAAATTATGGATTGCAGTGTCAAATGTAGACAACAAGAGGGTTGTAGCTATTTAGACCTTGCAAGCAATTATGGATTGCAGCAGCACAAAGCTTACATCATGGAAAGATGGAAACAACGTTGCACAATTCAGTGTTATAGGCAAACTTACTATAACACGTCAGGTAAGTATCTAAACTCTGTGTTTTTAAGAAATTATATGCTTATTTGCTTTACCGTAATTTGCCAAGCAAACAGCGGCAAATGGGGAAAACTGTAAGCACCCAATTTCAGGATGACTAGATTATGGATGCGATAGAGGACTCCGATAATGAAAATATTATAAAGGATCTTCAATGTTTGAAGTTTGAAATCTCAAAAGGTTTAGATGTATCTTCAAGGGGATTTAATTGGTTTTTAAAAGGACTTAATTTGTTAGATTTTATTTCTTTTAGGGGTCTTTTTATAATTAAAAGTTAAAAGAAAATTTATGAACCGACCGGTTTTATTTAATTCCGATCGGAATTACACATTTTCGATCGGGAATGCATAATTTCGATCGAAATTATGTATTTCTGATCGGAAATACATAATTCCGATCGGGATTATGCTCTTCTGATTGTGTCCGTCTGTGTTTTTTATTTTATTTTTCTTTTTTAGTAAATAAAAATTAGTTTTTTTCTTGTTTTTTGATTGGTGGAATGATGTGATAAATCATTTTTCTAGGATTTTTCTGGATTTTTCTAGAAATAAAAGTCCAGATTAAATTAAAACTTTATCTCCTGTAACTTACAGAAGGATACGTCTTTTATTAGGGTTTTTCTATACAAACCCAATTTAACTCTCCTGTGGAAAAAAAAAATTTTTTGGAGTGCAGCATACACACCTGCGTACACAGAACCAGAATTTTTTTTTTTTTTACGTGTTATTTTAAAAGAGCAAGAGGCCTTTTGAGAAGAAAAAAGTTCAACTATTGAAGATCCATTCAAAGCAATGGTGATTCACACCACTCTGAGGAGTAAATCAATACTGCATCATATTCTCAAATCTTCATCTCTTTCTTCTTTTATTTTGATTTTGATTTTATTTTTGATTTGATTTTTTATTATTTTTCAATCATTCATTAACTAAATTTTTTTTTTCATGATGGTGAGAGTACCCTAAACTATGGAGTGATTTGACTCATGAAGAACCCATGAAAATCCATGGATTAAATTCTGTATTTTAACATAGATTTTAAATTTTTTATCATTCTGTGTTATTTTATTTATTTGGCTTTATGTATTGTATTTAATTTTATTTTATTAATCTGTACGTAGGTTGTAATAGCCCCAATAGTGGGAATAGTAAAATATTTACTTTTTTGCTTTTTAAAATAAATTAGTAAATTAGGGTTTATTTGGTAAACCTTAATTAAAATCAATGGTGACTTTAGATTAATTTTAGGTTGCATGTAATTAAAATTAGTGTTCGAAACACAGGATGTTTGTTTTTTATTTTTTATTTTCTTTATTTTTATTATTTGGGATTGTTTGTTATTTTGATTCATTTTGGGCTCCAAGCTCACGTGTAGGTCTAACTCACTAATAAAATAGGCTTTTAAAATTAAATTTAGGTTTAATTAACTTGAAAATCAATTAACACCCATTTAGGTTAATTTAGACTTTAGGCCCACTTTATGTAATTTAAAATAAATCTAGACTTAGCTCAGCCCATTAAATCATTTTTTAAAAATAAATACATTTAAGATCATTTCATTTAAATTAAAATAAGTAGAATTAGGTCCATTAAATCAAATCCATTTTGTCTTAAATTTGGTAGACTTAGGCCCACTTTTTAATTAAAACTTGATAGACTTAAACTCATTAATTAATTAAAATGTAGGATCACTCTTAGTTCAATTTTAACTTTGTAAATAAAATATGTAGATTTAGCTAACTTAAATTAAAATCAATATAGAATAGACTAATTTAGGGACGTTACGCTTCGAATGCATTTTTTTTGTGCTTCTTCATGGATTGGTGGCCTTAGGGTTAGATGGATGTTCAATTAGGGTGTAATGAAAATTGCATGTAATTAGGGAATAAGATAGTAATTCATAAAATAATTCTAAATGAACACAAGACTAAAAGAAGTTGGTATTCCATATCCAGAACTCCTGGTTGTGGTGCTAGCTTATATTAGAGAATTGAGTTACTACCACCTTTGATTTGTCCTAGTTATTACCCTGGGTGGCGACTCCTTATCTCCATGCTATGTCTTTGTGATATAGTAGTGTATTCGCTAGAGCCTTGAGTTCAAACAATGTCGCGGTTGTAATAAACTTGGGCGTATATTAAACCCCGCCGTCTACATACTTTTGTTATGAACTTTAAAGGGTTGAGCCTAAATTCTAACCCTAAATTTTGGTAGAGGATATCATAAATTAATACCTAACGAGGAAAACTCATGTCACACTTTGGTACGACAATGTTAGATTTAGGTCCTTATAGGGTTTATTGTACCAATGGTAGTTTAGCTTTGCCATATAGTTCATTTAGTATCAGATTTTAATTTTTTTTCCTTTCAGTTACTGAAGTTCTATTTTTATTTTAGGTTAAAATACCTCAAACATATCCAATCAAATTTAGCATACATGACAGCCGGAATAAGCATATTCTTAGTATATTCGCCATGTAAGTATCCCATTTAAGCAGCCTAATCATCTTGTGGACCCTACAAAATAAAATTAGGCTGCTTAATGGGATGCTTACGTGGCAAATATACTAAGATATGCTTATTCTAACTGTCACGTATGCTAAATTTTATAGGATATATTTGAGGTACTTTAACTTGAAACAAAAATAGAACTTTGGTAACTGAAAAAAAAAATTAAAAATCTAGTAAAAAATGAAACATAAGAAAAGTTAAGGTACCATTGGCGCAATAAACCTAGTCCTATACTTGATATATATATATATAATTTCATAGTAGTAAAAGTTCATATAAAATTACTGAACCATGAGAAAATTTTATTTTTTCAAAAACATAAAATTGACTTTGTAAATATCCATCATTAAATATTTAAAACTAATCTCATCCTTTCTCAAAAAAAAAAAAAAACTAATCTCATCCGATGATGATGAATCTATATATATATATATATATATATATATATTAAATGCTGAGCTCCAAAGTCATTCAGCTCAAATTTTGACACGTACCCCTCCTCATAATTCAGTGTTAAGCTTTAAACATTTATGAGTTGAATTCTAAAAATTTATTTTTTAATTAAAAAATATAAATATTTTATTTTATTTAAAACACTATAATTCTATTTCATCTAAAATATCTCTCTCCTACCCCACCAAAAATTATGTTTTCTATTTCACTTAAAACACCTCTCATCTATTCAACCATAAATAGATATTTCTCTTCTATTTATTTAACGTCGTCTTATCTATTCAATCATAAATACATCTTTATCTTCTATTTATTTAACGTAAATTCTACTATTTGACTTAATATTTTTGAATTGAGTATTTTTTCTATTTTTTTGTTATTCATATTCAAACATAAGGTATGTTCTTCTCTACTAAAATAATTTTGTTTATTTTTTATTTTATTGTGATTATATATTCTATTAATTTTGAAATAAATTTGTTATTTTTATTTTTGTTTGAATGTGTTGTTACAATGACGACGGGCATTGACTCTTCCTACTTGTTAATATACAAAGACTTAATATTTTTTCTTTTTTAGCCTCAAATTCAATTTTTTTTAAATTTTTTCTCTTTTTCAAATCCTAACTCTCTAATGAAGTAGCATCACATGCTCAAATAACACATCATCCTCAATATAACTATAAAAATTGCTGCTTTCAATAATTATTTTAAATTTTTCTCCAAGTGTATTGATTTTTATATGATATTTTATTATAATTTATGATTAACTAATTGTTTGGTTAAATTTGATAATTTAATTTAATGATAATTTTGTTTTATTTATTTTATTTTTCATCTTATTATTCATTTCATTCTATTTATTTTAATTACAATTGTTATTTGCGCGCGCGCACACACACACACACACACACATATATATATATATATATATATCACATATGAATTTTAAAATGTTTATTATTCATAGTCTGTGCAATGCGTGGATTGACGACTAGTTTAATATATAAATAAAGATGACAGTATACGTATGAAGAAATATAAGGAAGAAATACTTTCTTGTACTAAAAATAAGTATTTTATAATTTTTTTAACAACTGAGAGATCAAGAGACAATGTCTATCACCTGAGCCATTAGATTATAAAAGAGGACACGTATCTTATAAATCTCTAAACAAATAAAATTGTTCACAATTTTTTTTTATTTGATAAAAATAAGATAAAATAGTAAAATAAATAAAAGACATTTTCAAAGAGATCATATTTGATTCTACATTTTGTATTATACTTAGACTCCGTTTGTTTGCAGAAATGTTTTTCCGGAAAATATTTTCTTTTATTTTCTAGTGTTTGGATTATCTAAGAAAAATAAGTTAAAGAAAAATAATGTAACAGTTAAAGGAAAATTACTTTAAAATAAGAGAAAATATTTTTTTTTAATTTTAAAGATGGAAAAATCTTTTTCAATACCTTCTCTCCTCATTTATTGTCTTCCCTTTTAATTTTTCAATGTATTCTCTTCACATTTATTATCTTCCTTTTTGTTTTTCAATGTATTCTCTCATCATTTATTGTCTCCTCATTTATTGTCTTTTTTAGTGTTGCAACCAAATATAGAAAAATATTTTCCCTAAAGAAAATATTTTTCAAAGATAAAATATTTTCCGCAAATAAACAGAGCCTTAAATTACATATCTCTTCTCTAAATTACTTTTCATTAAAATACTTAAATTATGGCTACTAATTTGCTTATTATATGTATTAAATTAATTATTTCCACAGTGTTCCCGCCTGGGTCCTGGCCTTTTTAAAGTTTCCTCTTTAGGAGTTTTATTCATCTTTTACACACACAAGCAATAAGAACAGCTCCAATACCCCAGTGCATTGGTACTAAAATCTCTTGCCAATCACTCTCTTCTGGTATATGTCTAGTTAATCTGTACTTTAATCATCACGTGTTCATTTACCGAAACTTGTATATGATAATGGGCTTATGTTCTTTTTGTCATTTCTTTCGTAAAAATTGAGTCTTTGATAGCATATCAGTTGGGAATTTCGTTTCTTGAAAAGAACCCATTCCCAATTTTGATGAACTAGTCGATTTTATTGGCTTACAAGTTATAATTTGGAACTGGGTTCATCGCAAAATAGTTTTCTTCGATTTTTTCTGTGATTTCGTTAAGTGGGTTTTATATGATTATTTACCCATTTTTCTGTTTCTGGTGCAGAGTTTTTCTTGATACTTGATTAATGGATAGTTCTCACCAAGTCGATGATAATGGTTCTTCAACTGAAAGTGAAGCTCTTGATGTTAGCATGACCAAGAAAGAAGGGTTAAAACGTAGGGCTAGCGATGGAGTTAAAGAAATACCCCAAGATAAAAGACCATATTATGGCGAGATAATGAATGATAACAATGATAAAGAGAGTGGATTGAGTTCTCGTAGCGATGGTTCTAGCAAGAAAAAGGATCAGATTGATCAATCTATCCAAGAAAATGTGGAATCAGAGGAAAAGGCTTATTTGAAATGGTTGGACGGTGTCAATAAAGATATTGATCCAAGGGTTACAAGGACACTCGAGATTTTTAATGATTATTGCAAGAACATTGAAAAGGTGATCTTTTTCCGAAATCAATAACAATGAAGATTATCTACTTGTTTGAATGCATTTATATACATTCAATTTTCATTTATTAAACTGATCTCATGGGGGACAAATAAAACAAAAGTATCTATATACTTCTTATTTAGATTTTCAAGTTTATACTCATTTGCTGAACCTGAATATAAATACTTTTGTTTTAAACTGATCTCATGGGGACAAATAAAACAAAAGTGTCATTATCCTTCTGTCATGGTGAAGCTTGTGGGGAGTGAGTTACCTTAAGGAGTTTCTGGGTTCTGTAAAAACTACTTATATCTGTTATGTATTTATCTCTGTTTCCAATTTTGTTCTTCTTATAGCACACCTCTGGAATTTATTTGTCATTTTTACGAAGTATAAGGTTTTCTATTTCTAAACTGAATTTCTCATTTTCTTATGTATGATCCTGAATCTCTGTGTTCAACTTTATTGAGGTTACTTGGTTGCGCAACTGTTACTTAGCTTCTTGCCTTATTGCAGTTGTCTTAGAGAGTTTGCCAACCCAATATTGGCCTCTTGCCTTGCTGCAGTTAATTTCATTAAATAATTGAGGTTTTGGTGGAATCCCAATATTGGCAGGCTTTCACTTTATCTTCCATCACAAGATGAACTCTTGATGACTGCATCTTTTCTTTCAATGGATAGTTTTAATATTTCTGCTAAATATTGTTGTTGAGGAGACATATTTTGTAGTAATAAGATCTAAATCTGGTTTGGCAAAATATATGTTTAAAAAATCTATATTTTTTAATGCTGTGAATATACATCTTGCAACTTTGTCCTTTGACTAATATATTATTGTTGGAGTTGAAATTTTTACTCAATTGACATTACATGCTTTCAACAGGAAGAGGAAAAGAGATGCAAGGAGGCAAAAGACAGTAATCAGAAGATTTCTTGTGGTAGAAGTAATGTGAGAACCTTGATATTTTTCTTTCAGTTGCACAAACATCCCATCACAGTTCCCTTTACTCACTTTGCTGGTTCCCAAAAGTTTTGTTCCCTGTGTATATTCAATCGTTAAAACATGGTTTTCTGCGCCTATCAGTCAGGCTATTATGCTTAAGAACTTGTTGTTTCTTTCATTACCTTAAGATTTAGACTCTAGGGTGAAACAAGGAACGATTTAGAGATGCAATGGTCGTTCCTGGATAATGTTCTTCTTACTATAATAATGCAATGATAATGTTGATCTGTCCTCTTGAGTTTCATGCTTTCTATTATTCATATTTGTGGTTGTTATAGATGTTAATGCTTTGAGAATTTGCAGAAAGGAAAATCATCAGCAAAGAGAACTGTAAAGCGAGATGACCTTAAGGCACTGTCTAAGGCAAGTTGATAGCAGTCTCTTTTATCATTTTGGATATTTATGGCCTACAGTTCACTGAAAGAAGGTTACATGCTTTCACATTTTCTGCTATTATGTTGTTTTCTACACAATATAAGACTATAGCAAGGAGCGACAAAGAAGTAAATGAAAAAAATTCAAAAGAAAGGAAAAGAAAAGAGTAATATAGCTAGTTTAGGTTGAGAGTAGTGAAAATTGTAAAATGATATGTGATTGACTTATTCTTTTGATTGTGATTTCAAATTTATTAGTGTTTTGTTCTACAGTCATTCACATTAATGGCACAAATAATTTATACTTAGCTGACTTTTATGATAACGTTTTACTCAATATATGATTCTACCTATTATAATGGTGAATATGTACAACTAATTGACATCTTAATTATCACAGATGAAAAAATGTTGATTATGAGGCACAGACTGATATGGTTATGAGGCACAGACTGATATGACATCCTGCTGTGGAAATGCTCAGCTGCACTAACATATTGATTGTCATTATAATCATTTTGGAAGCCCTTTAAGATATTTCTTTTTCTCTTATAGCGTGTCAGCCTTTAGAATGGTTCTGTTTTGCTTCCTGTGTTAAAATAATTATTGATTTAATTCTTTCTTTTGTGTAATAATTATTTTCATTCTGTTTATGGCAGATGCGAGAAAGAAACCAAATCTTGCACTCTGAAAGGATATTTGGTCATATAAATGGTGAATATTAATCATATGATAGTTACAGTCTATATTTGTGTTTTGCATTTTGTTACATTTGGATATACTTTCAAATATTGGGTGCTACATTTCTAGTTATGCATTTAATTTCTTTTGGGACTTGAAAGCGTGAAAATTTCTCCTATTATGCAGGTATCCCCATCGGGAGTAAATTTAGCTCTGGAGCTCAAATGGTAGCAATCGGTCTTCATGGACATTGGCTGAAAGGAATTGATCAAATTGCAAAATGTTCAGCAGAATTGGTAGTGTATCTCGAACTATCTTGAGTGACAAATATTCGAAAGGTTTATTTATATTGTTTCTATTTATTTTTCCCTACTATACTACTTTCTAAGCTAAAGATTTTGCTTTTTGTAAGGAACTTCTTACATTCTGAAAAGAGGAAACTCCGGGTTTCTATTAGAACATATGCCAATGATATTCGTTTTTTTTATTTGTTAAATTGTCACAATTTCTCGAAAATCTAATTTCCAAGATAGCAAAGTTATTAAAATTCTATAACTCTTTTTGGAATGTTGAACAAGCAATCTGCCAATGTTCGCTTATATTTTTGAAATCACAAAGTTGACTTCATATTTTCCCTCCCACGTGCCTAATCGACAGTTTCTTTTTTCAAATATTGTTGCTGTTTGCATTTTCCATTGTCAAATTGCCTTTATAAACTTTTTTGGGATGATTTATCTAAGCTTTGACCATGCACATTATTTTGGTGATTGTATAATTTACGAAATGTTGATAAATCTGATTATTTGGATTGTTTGCGTTCAAAGAACCAGAAAATACGATTGTGAAACTTTATTCTGATATAAGCAGTCTGAACCTGCATGACAGCAGGGTACTTGGCCATTGATTTAGAACCAGAAATTAAAGCCTTTCAGATATGTGAATGTTTAACTGTCTTGTGAAATGTTGCAGAAGAATTATGGTTATGACCGCTCATTAGCGGTGGCAATCGTGATGTCTGGAGCTTATGAAGATGATTCTGGAGCTTATGAAGATGATGCTGTTTTCTTAAATGAAGTTATCTATACAGGCCATGGTGGAAATGATGGTAAAATGCACCAAATCAAAGATCAAGTTTTGCAGGGTGGTAATTTGGCTCTGAAGGTGTGATATGCATCCATGATGGTTTTCTCTTTTAATGATGCTCATTTCTGGTGTTCTGTATATGCAAAGTGGAGACCTATGTCCTTGGAGTTGGATTTGAGATGGCACCCGCATCCTTAATGCCACCGCCAGGACTGTTTTAGCGCGTTTTCAAAGTAACCCAATTTACTTTGAAAAAACACGCACCCCCCAGGATCACACACACACATCACTGCCTCTATGAACTAATCATTTAGAGCTTGCAAGTTGCAAAGTGAGCAGGGACCACTAGCAGGCCTGCTCCTTTTAGATTTGAATGTGTATATACAATTAGAAATACTCTACCAAACTTGGACTGGTGAAGATTCTGAAATTTGACAGGCGTTCTTCTTTAAATAAAAAAAATTAGAATTCCCTTTAGGAAATTCTGTTACATGCTTTAAAGACGTAATTTTATAGTTTTTTTTTTCTAGATCCTTAAGCTCATATGCTTAATAGAGATGAGAAGGAAGCTATGCATGTATTCTTGTTTTCCTGGTAACTTTGCTTTTAATGACGTGATCCTAGAAATCATATTCTACTTTAATCTTATGTTGGGAATACACATTACCACTTATGTTGGGATTTTCTTCAACTTTTGTTTTATTTTGTGTTGTTATCTGGGTGGAACCAATTTTTGTGCTTCCTTTAGTAATATTTTTTCCACCAACGTTTGTGCTTGAGTAAATTAATTGATACAATTAGCTTTCTTGGCAAAGAGATTTCCAACTTTTTATCTGGTTACTGTGATTGTAGCAGCAATTTGAAAATCTCGCACTAAATTTTTATTGTCATTCTGTTGCAGAACAATAAAGACCTATGTGTACCTGTTAGATTCATCCATGGACAAAAACTTGCTGGTAGTCACAACAAAATTTACACATACCGTGGCTTGTACAAGGTTGCCCCTAGTTTTTGTTTATAATGGGTGATATACTCTTAACATTTTACTTAATGGTCTCTGTGTATGTTGAAGATGCATTGCTTGTGCCAATTATATTACCAGCATACTACTGACGATTTTTCAGAAGGCATATTTGATACATATGGTCTGGATTTCCAATTCTAAATTCTTATTTCTTATATTCACATATAAGTAAATATTGATAGATAGATATACAGTTCAATGAAAAAGATAAATAAATATAGATTCATGCCTTTGCTAAGCCATTATTTTCTGCCCTGCACAAATACATTGTTGATCATCTGCTCACATTTGTAATAGAGATCCTATTTAAGAAAGGAATTGTTTTCTTTAGGTATATTCGTTTTAAGAGTGGATCGAATACTAACAAGAGTTGAGTGATTATTTGAATCAGCATTTTCATCTTTAATGTTATTATTGCTATAACTATAGAAAAAATTAGATGATTGCTCCATAAAACAAGAAATAATATTTTGTATGATGTAATTGCTTCTATGCTGTATCCAGTGGTTAAAATTTTGTGATATTTAAACTGTGATAAGATATTATAATGTGTTTTACATCTATTGTTCTTTCTATGTTCAGGTTCTGAGGTATTGGCCTGACACAGGCGTTTCTGGACATACTGTACTTAAGTACAGATTAAAACGACTTCTAGGACAGCCCAAATTGGACAAGGATCAGGTGAACTATTACAGAAAGTGTGCATGCCTTTTGTTTTTTTGGCTCATCATTGTGCTTCATAATGTCTGAAAGTCAAAATATTCTGCAAACATTTTTCCTTTACTTTTCCTTAGATTTAGATATGACAGTTAGGCTACCTTTTGAATGATCTTCTTTGCTGTATAAGAGTTGTACCAATTGCTTGTTATATATATATATATATATATATGTACTTTTAGTGGACTTATTTTTCTGTGGCATAGTCTGTATGTTATATTTATGAGTTCAGCCTACCTGTCGTTCTCTTTCAGACTAAAAATCAACAAAAAGCACCTGAGGTTCCTCCAGAATTATCTTGGTATGAAATCTGTACAACTGTTGTGTAAATGAATAACTTGCTATTTTTTTTATTGTTCTATATAACATGCAAACTGAAGAAGTATCATTTTCCAAGTTTGGTGTGTCAGGATATTTCTTATGGTGCAGAAGATGTTCGTATTCCTGTAATCAATATGATTGATATTCCTCCTGTTGCACCTCCAGGCAAGTTTTTCTTATGATTATTAGAGAAGGGAAAAGTTTACTAGAGAAAGACTTATTTTTCCATTTTTTTCATTTTCTCACGTAAAGATTGCAATGCAATGTTTATTCAAAATATATCTTCCCTTATTGCCGTTATATCTTACAACAAATGACGTTCACTTTTACTCGAGAAAAAAATAAATTCTCAATTGAATTGAAGTAATTTAATACATGAGCAAATCCTTTTGATGCCTTTTCTGATCTTATCCCTTACTTGATTGGTTGATATTAAGTTTTCTGGCATTCTGAATGGTGTTATGTAAAATTTATAGGGTTTACATACACAAAATTCGTTCAACTTGCTGCAAATATTACCGTTCCCCCAAATGCTTCGGGATGCAGTTGCAAGGGAAAGTGTACAGATCCGAAGTCTTGTTCTTGTGCTCAACTTAATGGCTGTGAGTTCCCATATCTGCAAAATGATTGTTTGAGGTGAGATGATATGGGTCTAAAGGTTGTTTGATTGGAATAGTATTTGGAAATTTGTCAAATATAAAGTTTATTTTTATATCTCTAAAGATTTTGTTTAGCACTGCTAGTTACTAAAATTTGTTTGACATTTTCTCAATCACAAATAGCAATTTCACATTTATGGTTCAATAATTGCCATCCAATAATAAAGATGTGATCTTCCCCATTTTTTATCCTTCATTTTTATGGTTTAAAGATTGTTCACTTTGTTAAGCTTCTCAGCTAGAATCTTTTCCCATTTCAGACTGACCAAGTCAAGGAATGTGGTGTTTGAATGTGGACCGGGATGTGGCTGTGGACTAAGTTGCATCAACCGTGCATCTCAGGAGGGTTTGAAGTACCAACTTGAGGTATTTTTGCTGTGCAGTGATCAAGAGGCAGTTTCTTTTCAATATTAAGTTGCCTTCTGTTTAGTGAGAACATTTGATCTTTTGGACAGGTCTATCGTGTGGAGAACAAAGGATGGGCTGTAAGGTCTTGCGACTCTATTCCCTCTGGCTCTCCAGTCTGTGAATACACTGGAATTCTTAGAAGGAATAAGGACCTGGATAATGTCTCTGAGAATGACTACATATTTGAAATTGATTGCTGGCAAACAATGAAAGGAATAGGTGGAAGAGAGGTGCTAACATAACTTTTCCTTTTTTCAGGATTGAGAGTTTAGATTATTTAGTGAAGTTTCTCTTTCATTCTGTATCCATCTCTGGAGTGTTTCAGTTTTCAATATTTTTAACTAGTTTTCATTCCATTGATCCACTTTCTTGCCAGAGGCGACAAGTCGATGCATCTGTGCCTGAAAGAGATATTACAGAGGAAAAAGAGGAAGACAGTGAATCTGAGTTTTGCATAGATGCAGGTTCAAGTGGGAATATTGCCAGATTTATCAATCACAGCTGTAAACCTAATCTGTTTGTCCAATGTGTTTTAAGCTCTCACCACGACATGAGACTTGCTCGAGTTGTGCTATTTGCTTCTCAAGACATACCTCCTATGCAGGTAAATTTCCAGTTTTCATGACGGTTTCTAATTTTTTTTGAAGCTGATATTGATCCAATAATGGCTGTGTGACAAAGAAATGGATCCCTTAACCTATAATACCTAGATGTGATCAATGTTTTTAGCTTCAACATCCCTTAGAGTAACAGTGTTATTTCATTGTTGTGAATAGGAACTTGCTTATGACTATGGTTATGCACTTGATAGTGTTATTGATCCTGATGGCAAAATAAAGCAGGCAAAATGCTTCTGCGGCTCGAAGAAGTGTCGGGGACGCTTGTATTGAGATGGAAGAAGGCTTACAGATTTCAGGTTGTATTTTTTACTTCTGTCAGGCATATGGTAAAAGAATAGCAGAGAAATTGCAGGCACCATTTGAGTTTAAAAGATATACAAATATTTGAAAGCAGGAGCTGTTTGATGTTTTTGTTGTAGACAGACCAGTGGCAGTAAAAGGCGGTAAAAAATGCCCCAAAGAAAAAGTAGTTTTCATCCATTTATATAGCCAGAGTATTTCCATAATGGCAAAATTCATGATAATATTTCTAGCGAGGGAAAATTTCACTGTTGATTTGTTGTTCTCTCTTGGACTTGAGCTCAGTAAACCATGTCCTAGTCTAGTACCACTCTTATATCTCTTGACTCTTGTGGTTCACCAGATCTTTCACCTTTTTCTTTTTTTGAACAAGTGCAAATATAATGTACATTGAATGATGTTCTGAGATAGGTTTTACACTCGGCATCACAATTTGCACATAATATAGGAATTGGTGGGGGGGTGGGGGGTGAATCATGATGATAACTCAACCTTTCAGTGATTAGAAGCAATCCCAACCAGAACATCAGTCAGGCTGTATCCCAAGTGCTTAGGCTTTGGCTTTGGCTATCCTACTCTTCTTTCTTCAGAGATTCAGGAGACTTGTCAGATTTACCTGTTAAC
>CATIWM010019277.1:0-55304 GCA_949671775.1 Mallotus repandus | reverse complement strand
TTTCATAATTAATTATTTTATAAAATTTATTAATTTATTAATTATTTACTTATTAAATTTAATATATTAAGAATTATAAAGTTATGTTATCAAATTTGATTTATATTAGATAAAATATAAGTAAACCTAATCAAAATAGAGAATATATATATGTAACAAAATTCCTACTAAATTTTTAATTAATTTAATTTTGTTAGAGATATAATAGAAGTTAACCTAATTAAAATAAGAAATATATTTTCAATTAAATTAGAATTAGAATTTAATTAATTTAATTTTTTATTAAAAATAAAATAGAAGTTATTTTTTATTAAAAGTAAAATAGAAGTTAACCTATTTAGAATAGGAAATATATTTTACTTTCAATTAGAATTACATTTAAATTTAATTTAATTTAGTTTTGTTTTGTTAGAAATATAATAGAAGTTAACCTAAGTAAAATAGGAAACATACCCTCAATTAAATTATAATTAATTTAATTTTGTTTGTGATAAAATAGAAGTTAACCTAATTAGAGTAGGAAATTTATTTTTAATTAAATTATAATTACATTTTAATTAATTTAATTTAATTTAATTTTTATTAGTAAATGACTAAATTATCCAAATTTTATATAATAATAAGTAAAAACTTTTTTGTAATTTTACTTGTACTCCCCCTCTTCGTGTGTGTGTATATATATATATATATTATCAAATTATAATAGAAAATAGGAAAGAGATAGAGTTTAAAATTGAAATCCTACACCTTCAGATACTTTTAAGAGTTGCATGTCATCGCACCATGAGATGCTAGCTCATATATATATATATATATATATATATATATATATATTAATTGTTAAGGGAGGGGAACATAATAGATTTGAGAAGCCGCTATAGTTACCAATATGTACAATCTAACAAGTCTCTTTGAGATCCAAAAATAATGCCAAAAAATAATTTTTCTTGAGTAATAAAGGAGGCTTTGCTCAATGTGCCACTCCATCCATACTGATGAGACATGCTAGCGCCTTTTTCTTTTTTTAATGGGTTGAAGTAGTTTAATTTTCTACATAAGGAGAATGAATTTTTTTTTTGTTACAAAGGAAGGAGGCCACCATAGAGAAAACATAGCCTAATCAAATGCTATTGTCACGAACATGAGGCCAACTGACCCCCATTTTGTCACTCAACAAAGTCGAAGAAACAACAGCTAGAGGACTATCCAACACAGAAATGCCACGAGCATGATTTAAGGAGAGATTAGCCAGCATATCAGCCGCCTAGTGACCCTCTCAGTGAATATCCAGCACCTTAACAACTCAATTCTAATTAAGAAGATCCATACAAACAACAACCAAGTTGGATTGTGAACTAGCATAACCATCTTTGTTAGTCAACCAATTGACCACCACACTGGAATCAACTTGGAGAATAAGCTTTCTGAAACCTTTATCCCATGCAAGCTTAAGCCCCTGAACCACCGCCCATAGCTCAGCCTCTATTGCATAACAACATCCAATAATAGTGAATCCACTCAACCAATTACTAGTATTATCCTTGATAAGACCACCACCACCTGTTATATTCAGCCTAGCCTTGAAACACCCATTTGTGTTAAGCATTACCCACCTAATAGGTGGAGCTACCGAACAAATATGAACTAACCTTCTCAGATTAGGATCACCCAATATGTTTGCTCTAGTCCTAAAAGAAATCTGCATCTGTTGAGAATAAGAATTAATCCAGTGAATTTTGAACCCCATAGGATGTTTCTTGCCTTTGAAGACATAATCATTCCTCCAAATCCATACCCACTAAATAATTATACCAAACACATTATCCCAATCTATGTTCCAAGCACCTCTGAACTGCAAAGAGAGATTATGCAGAATCCAGGCTTGTAAAGAGAGAGGCTTTTGAGCATCAATTTCTGAACTTGGTAAAAAATACCTCCAAACAGCTGTAGCTTAAGAACAGTCCCTCAACACATGAAGAACTGACTCCGGAACATTCACACACTCTTTATAATAAATATCAAATGTAATGCCTCTTTTGTTCCTTTAAACATTACACATGGTTCAGCCATGCCCTGCCTGCTAAGGAAAATAGCAAAATTTTTGGGGAATATCCAAACTCCAAATTTTCTTCCAAAGAGCAATGTTGTCAGATTGAGGAATTAGAGATTGAATTTCTTAAACTGTTGAAAATGCCTTAGGGGGGGTGAATAAGGCAAGGGAAAGATTTTAGAAAAATAAAAAATGAATTTAAGAAATAAACAAAAATTGAAAAAGATTAAAGAAGGAAGAATGATGAACTCAAAGATTTAAGGAGTTCGGATTCAACAACAATCCTACGTCTCCAGCTAACTTATCCCCAAGTTAGAATTTTCAATCACCCATAATCTTATTCACAAGATTAAAAATACACAAGAGTTTAAGGCTCACTATTTCAACCTTACAAACAAGAGTTTCTAGGCTCACTCTTAAACCAAATCTCAAGTGTTTTAATTGCTAAACACTTAAACCAATTCCATTTAGAAATATACCTCACTTCCCTTTTAATCTATCCCAAGTATTAGATGAAGATAAATTCCTATTTCTATCATAAAACTAACTCTCACAAGAGTTAATCTATACAATAAATATTGATAGAAAGAAAAATAAAGCTTAATGAATGCTTAGAGAGTTTTTGATAATCAAAGAGTAATGTAATGTATGTTCTTGTTTATCATAACTCTAGAGCACGTATATATAGATTAAACTTCAAAAATATGGCTGTTGGAGCCATTGAATATGTCTCCAATGTCTCTTTTCTTAAAATTAAAAAATATGTCTATTGGGCAGTCACTATAGAAGCAGAGCTTCAATCGTAGCCTACTGTTGAGCTTGGCTTTCTGTCACCATAGCAGCCTTGCTTCAGTCGTAGCCAATTATTCATCTCACAATTTAAAAATATGACCGTTGCACCATCACCATAGAAGCAGAGCTTCAGTCGCAACTTACTATTCAGCTTGACTTTCTGTCACCATAGAAGTAGAGCTTCAGTTGCAACTTACCATTCAGCTTGGCTTTCTATCACCATAGAAGCAGAGCTTTAGTCACAACTTACTATTCAGCTTAACTTTCTATCACCATAGAAACAGAGCTTCAATTGTATGATCTGAATTATGACTTGGCCTTCATTGAGAGTAATATTATACTTATGCTTATAATCACAATTAAACAAACACATTAAATGCTCAAAATTAAGTTTGTTAAGATCAAAATTAAGATTGATTATTGCTAAGGTCAACAACTGTTTTCACCAAAAAGTGGCCAAAAGGATTAGGATGCCAGTAAACGCCATCTTCACATAATTGATCATCACGTAAGATAAAAGCCGAGAGTTTATTTTCAACATGAGGAGGAAGTAAACCATGTAACTTGGTCCAATTCCAACCCGATCCATTCACCCAGTAGTCCTTAACCTTCTAAGAAATAGTATCTAAACTTATAGAGCTTTGTGTGCTAGAGATTAAAGGTTTATCCATAAGCCACCAATCAAGCCAAAAATTAGTGGACCTGCCTAAAATAACTTTGTTCCTTAAACCCTTTCTTAACATATCAGAAGCTTTGGACATACCCACCCAAGCATAAGAAGCCTTATTGCGATGTTGAATTAAATCAAAGTCAAAATCACCTTTATAATATTTGATGCTAAGAACACAAGCCCAAAGACTATCTTTCTCTTGAATCAAATGCCATCCCAGCTTGGCATGAACACCAAATTCATTACCTTTATCCTATGAATACCAAACTAAAGGTAGGTTTACCTTGATTACTGGCCTAAATAAATTGTCAAATATTCTATTCAATCTCGTCACAAACACTTCTAGGAAGAATAGTGGACTGCATAGAGTAATAAGGGATAGAAACAAACACTGATTGAGCCATGGTAACCCGACCCGCAAAAGATAGATACTTGGCCTTCCAACCTTCTAACCTTTCAGAAATATGGTCAAGAACATGCTTATAAGTAGAAGCAAACACTCTACCATGAATAGATTGAGCTCCCAAATACTTATTTAGATCTGAAGCAAGAGGGATCCCAGAAAAATTTGAAATATTAGCTGCCATAAGAGGATCCACATTCTTTGAGACAAAAATGTGAGACTTAGAGCGATTAACTTTCTGCCCTGAAGCTTGATAAAAAATATCAAGACAAGCCATGATAACTTGAATTTGAACCAAAGAAGCTTCAGCAAACAAAATCATGTCATTAGCAAAGAAAAGTGAGATAAGAATGGACCATTCCTAGATAGAGAAATAGGCTTCCAAGTTCCCTCAGACATAACATGATCAATGACATGAGCCAGTCTTTCAATGCATAGAATAAAAACATAGGGTGATATGGCATCTCCCTGTCTTATTCCTCTTGAAGGCTTAAATTTGTCTTCTCCCCATTCATAAGATGGCCATCTGAGTGGATTCTACACAAGACATAATATTATGGACCCAGTCCAAAGGAAGACTAATATCATAAAGGGTATTGAAAATAAATGGCCAAGAAAGACGATCATAAGCCTTCTCAAGATCAATCTTGATCACCATATGCCCAACCCCAGAATATTTTCTTCTCATTGTATGAAGAACCTCTTGATAAATAATGACATTGTTCGTAATTTGCCTTCCTGGGATAAAACTACACTGATTAAGAAAGACAATGGAAGGTAAAATTACCTTCATTCTATTAGTAAACATCTTAGAAATAATATTGTAAGCCACATTACAGAGACTGATTGGACGAAATTGATTGACAAATTCAGGATCCTTCACCTTCGGAATAAGAACTAGATTAGTGTCATTAATGTTGGGAGGTAGCACCGCAGATTAAAGGAAGTCCTCAACAAACTTACAAACTGTAATGCCCACCACTGGCCATATCTTTTGGTAGAACCCAACATGAATCCCATCCTGCCTCGAGGCTTTAAAGGGAGCCATGTCAAAAAAGGCTTGTCCAATATCTTTCTTGTCAAAAAGCTTGCTCAAAATTTCACATGATCAATACTAAGAGGGGAAAATAGCCCAGCAGATAGGAGAGAAGGATCAACAGAATCATTTGCCACGAAAAGATTAATATAATAATTTTGAACCAACTACTTAAGAGCATTCTCCTCTATAACCCATTCTCCATTGGGATCTTTGAGAGTGAGAATCTTGTTTCTTTGGCAACGAACAAGCGTAAAAGTGTGGAAATACTTGGTATTTGGATCTCCCAATTTAATCCAATCCTCTCTGGATTTTTGAAACCATAAGATTTCTTCTTGATGTAGAATCATATCTAGTTTCAAGTGAAGCTTCTTATCCAACTTGACTAAACCCCGAGAAGGTTTTTCACAGATGCGAATTTGAACTCCACTAATGCGAGCCATAAGTTTTTTCTTTCGCTAAAAGATATTGTCAAAGGTGTTTCTAGAGGAGAATGAAAGTTTAAACTCTACTTTTCACAACTATATGCTCATATTTTACCACTTTTACTACTTACAAGTGATATCTATGCATGTGTTTTAAATAGATAATTTTTGCTTTTTTTTTTAATAAAAAACTCTCAAAACAATACAGATTTTTTAAACAAATATATTGAAATCCATCATTTATGATACTTTATTCTAAGAATAACAATATGCTTTTGGATTTTATCAAACGGCTATAGATCCAACTAATATTAAAAAAATAATAATAATAAATATTTCAATTATAAAACTTCATTGTCGATTGATCAATTCTCTTTTATATCATAATATAAATTAATCGTCTACTACAAATAAAAACAACCAAGAAATGGACAAAAATGGTCAACTTCTAAATAATAAAATCCAAATTCCACATTTCATTAGTCAACTTGTAGATGGTGTGAAAATGATGCTTTCCCACGTATATCAACAATCAAAGTTAAGCACAATTACATTATTTTGTTGACTTTATTGGGGTTATATTAATTTAAGAAATTCATATGTATATAAAAATATTTTTTTAAAATAATTGAGAGGTTAAAAAAAAAAAAAATTCAACTAATAATTTTATTTTATAATATTTATTATCTGAGCTATTAGACTATAAAAAAATATATATAAAAATAAAAATATTAATTATTTAAATTAATTTTTAAAATATTATGTTATTTATTTATATTTAGTCGAAAACGCATCTATGCGTTGGTGGAGGGGCGGAGAGGAGAGGCGGTTCAATTAGAACCATTTTAATTGGCTTCTTTTGCAGCACTACCAAAGTATACTGTATACAGAAACTAATCATAGTGTTGTTGAAGATCAATCACTTTAATTAATATTTCTTAATGAAAGCCAAATCATGATGATTTTGAAGCAAATCCTTCTCATAAACAAAATCCAGGGAGACGAATTCTATCATCAAATCCTTTTACATAGATGTTTTTACTTTTTTTTTTCCTTTATAGTTTGCAACTGTGCACACAACAGAGCTGTGTTTGTGTATGAGTCTGGTATTTCTGCAAGAAAATCATAATTAAGGTGAGCTTCTTTGTTCTAAAACTTTTCTGGGTTAATTTATTTTTTATATTATTGATACTCTAAAACCTCCTGAAGGTGCCCATCAATGAGTATATGCCCATCATCTTTCTGATATTGTTTTGAATGGTTCTGTTCCGTTCTTGATCTTTTGGTCTACTGTGATTTCCATATCTTCCGTTTTTGTGTCACTAGTATTTATCTTGCTTTCTTTGTTGATCTTTTTTTGGCTTAAATATGTTCTGTGATCATGGATTAATTCAGGTTGCTACGTACGTGCAGCTTCTGACGCCGTAAGATTATTCTTGGAATTGAAGAATCAAATGGCAACAGAGAACACAGCTATGCCTAATACATTGCAGCAGCCTTTGATTCCTTCGGCTCAAAGTACAAATTTTAATATTTCTGATAGCATCCCAAAATGGAGGGATCAGATCACTTTTAGAGGATTAATCGTTAGTGCTTTGCTAGGAGCTATGTTCTCCATTTTAGCTCATAGACTCAGTCTTACAACTGGGGCTATTCCTGCTGTGAATATAGCAGCTGCATTGGTTTCTTTTTTCACTGTCAAGATTTGGACTGGTTTTTTATCCAAATTTGGTTTTTCGAGCCACCCTTTTACGGTACAAGAAAATACCATAATCCAGACTTGTATTGTTGCTTGTTATGGTCTTGCTGTTAGTGGCGGATTTGGTACATATTTGCTGGCAATGGATGAAAGAATATATCAACAAGTTGGTGTCGATAAGCCTGGAAATCACGCTGAGGATGTCAGGAATCCAGGATTAGGATGGATGATTGGTTTCTTATTTGCTGCAAGTTTTCTTGGGCTTTTTAGCCTTGTTGGATTACGCAAAATCATGGTCATAGACTATAAGCTTCCTTATCCTAGTGGAACTGCTACAGCAATGTTGATTAATAGCTTTCACACAAGTACAGGAGCAGAACTTGCAGAGAAACAAGTGAGTTATCTGGGAAAATATTTCACAGCCAGTTTCTGTTGGAGTTGCTTCAAGTGGTTTTTTAGTGGTGTTGATGATTCTTGTGGATTTGATCATTTTCCAAGCCTTGGATTGACACTTTACAGATATTCATTTTATTTTGATTTCTGTCCAACCTTTGTTGGATGTGGTCTTCTCTGTCCTCACCAAGTCAACTGCTCTTTTCTTCTTGGGGCCATCATATTTCGGGGATTTCTGTTGCCCTTCATTTCCAAACGGTCTGGAGATTGGTATCCGGCTAGCCTCCATGATACTGATATTCAAGGTCTTGGTGGATATAAGATTCTTATGTCAACTTCACTTATTCTTGGTGATGGCCTCTACAATTTAATCAAACTTGTAGCAATAACTCTGAAGAAGATGAGCAGCAGTCCTGGACAGGATGACCTCCCAATCTGTAATAAAGATGGCTCGAGACCCCTTGATGAGCATAATCTAAGAAATGATATATTCATGAAAGAAAGAATTCCCTCTCGGCATGCAGCATGTGGGTTCATAGTTGTAGCTATTATTTCATCGATGACAATACCGATAATATTTCCGCAATTTAAGTGGCATGTAGTACTCATATGTTGTGCTATTGCACCCATTCTTGCCTTCTGCAACTCTTATGGCGCTGGACTCACAGACACGAGCATCCCTAGTACTTATGGAAAGATTGGCATTTTCATTGTTGCTTCATTAGTTGGAAGAAATGGTGGTGTAATGGCTGGATTGGCAGCTTGTGGTGTTATTATAACGAGTGTCACTACTGCATCTGATTTAATGCAAGATTTCAGGACAGCTTACCTTACTCTATCTTCTCCTAAGGCTATGTTTATATGCCAGCTGACAGGAACAGCAATGGGTTGTGTTATTGCACCATTAACATTCTGGTTGTTCTGGACTGCATTTGATGTTGGATCACCTGATGGACCTTATCCAGCTCCATATGCAATTCTTTTCAGGCAAACTGCAATTCTTGGAACTTCAGGATTTTCTGAGTTGCCAAAGTATTCTATGGTCATATTTTGTAGTTTCTTTATCTTGAGTTTGGCTATGAGCTTTTTGAGGGATATGATTCCTTGCAAATTTTCAAGATATATCCCTATTCCAATAGCAATGGCGATCCCAATCTTCGTAGGAGCTAACTTTGCCGTTGACTTATTTGTTGGAACAGTGATATCTTTCATTTGGGAGAGAAGGAACCAGAAAGATGCAGAGGATTATGCAGGTGCAGTTGCTTCGGGTTTGATATGTGGTGATGGATTGTGGACAATACCATCTGCTATACTCTCAATTTCAAGAATCAATCCACCTATTTGCATGGACTTCAGGCCTTCTTTAAGTAGACGAATTGGGAGAGCTAGTTCTTAACAGCGCAGTGCTCACTTGCTTTAGATGTTTGTGCATAAATAACTTCGGCAGAAGTCAGGAATTGATGCAATTCTCAATGCATTTGGCACATTGCCTGGTCTACTTCTGTTGTCATGATTGTCTTTCTGCCAGTTTATCTCTAATTTTCATTTGGGGCCTTGGAGGAGTTTTGCTTAAGATCATGACTCAAAGGTCATAACATTTTTTTTTTGGGCCAAAAAAGCACATAGCGTCTTATTCTTTTCACCAAGCAATAAACATATAAAGTATAATCCAATTTTGCTGAAATATTTTAGTATCAATAGTTTAATTTTACCAAATAAATGCTTATGTTGTAAATTTAAGTGGAGATAATAATAATAATAATAATAATAATAATAAGGGATAAGGTACAATTTTTGCCCCTAAAGTATACCCACGGGCTCACATATTCCTCTAAATTAATTTTCGGTTCAATTATACTTAAAAATCAAGTTTTATTGATTTTTTAAAAAAATAAAAATAAAAATAAGTTTTATTGATTTTTATGCCCCTCTAAAACAGAGGTGTTAAATCATTTGTAACTAGACCCTTGTAATTGCCACGTCACCGCTCTTCTTCTTATTCTTCAATCTCTATCAATAAATTGCCATTCCGCATTCCTTCAGAACCTCTTGTCTAAGCTTTTCTTGTCAATCTTGGTGTATGCACAACAAGAAACTAGCCCAAGTTAGTAAATTGGAGGTTGTCTCGTGCCCTGTAGAAAAGAATGTTTTGCACTCATCCATACCCTTCTCACGCAACCACGACAAAACTTCTTAGACTGCTTCCTTTGGTAAATAACTGTAGCCATAAGAGTTAACTCCAGCACCCAAAAAATTTCCTGCTTCTATCCCAAAGAACAAATCCAAGACCAGTCCGGCGAGATCCTGACTAGATAGCTGCATCAAGATTAATTTTAAGCACACCATCTTGAGGAGGTTTCCAAACAAAAACACAATCCTCTAACAAACATTGACTATTACTACCACAAGAACTATCCTCACATTTAGCATTACGCCATTGAGACAGAAAAGTACTTGCCTAGTTCACTAGATGACGAGGAGAACATTTAGCTTTCCTCCAAACAATAGCATTCCGAATAGCTCAACCAAACAATGTTACCCAAAAATGTGCAATTTGCCATTTTCTTTATCATAAATCAAAAAGCAATTAATTTTGAATCCACTGCTTATGTAAATGACATGGCACCAAACATAGTAGTAATAAACCGCCGAGAACGACACAGAGCAGCGTACCTTTACTAGAAGGCTTCATTTAACGCAAACAACCCTTCTCTTGAGCTTGAACAACAAAGAAAGATGTGAATTTAATTCACAAATTGAGAAAGCAAACCATAATTTAATTCACAAATTGAGTTTTGTAAGGTTTGCAATCTGAATCATGAGCATGGGTAGCACTATAAGTACTTTCCCAAACATAAAAAATCTTTGTCTGCTTTCCTTTCTCACCGACGTTATGTTCTTTCTCAAAACCATAGCCTGTTGCGCCCTGAACACTCCACTCACAACCAAACAGTGTTTATTTTGTTTACTTTTGTGCTGAAGCTTAATTAAGTGTGGGAATTGAACCTTGACTAGTTTAGATGAGTTGTAACATTGAAGAATTTGAAATTAGTCACCAATTAAATTCTAATTTTGAACTGAAACTTCTGTAATTTTGAACTCAAACGTCTGTAATTTTGAACTCAAACAATGTTACGCAGAAATCTGTCGTTACCAAATTAATTAGTTGGTGATTTCTTTTGAGACCTTGAACTTGTCCATGGAGAAGGCGGGATTGAGAGCCCTTCTGTGCCTAACCCATTTTGCTCCTTTGACCAGAAATAACCCTTTTTTACTAGTGAGCTTTAGCAATGAGCACTGATATCTGAGTTTGACATAGAAGCCAAACTTGTTTGGTAGCACTTGTTTAGCCAGCTGTAGGTCTTCAATTGATAGAGATTCAAGAAGAAGAAAAAGAAATTTCCAAAAAAGAAGAAGAAGAAGAAGAGGAGAGTGGTGACGTGACAATTATAAGGACCCATTAACAGATGATTTAACGCCTTTGTTAAGTGAGGGGCATAAAAATCAATAAAACTTGACTTTTGAGTATAATTGAGCCAAAAATTAATTTAGGAGCATATGTGAGCCCGTTGATATACTTTAATGGCAAAAATGTACCTTATCCTTAATAATAATAATAATATTGTACCTCTATTGCATGTTAGAATATTATTTAACAGTTATTTTTCTTTAACAACATTTTAAAATATTAATTAAAATTTATTATTATAGAGTAAAAAAATAAATTTTTGAAGGTTGAGTACTTTAATGATATAATTTCCTTCAAAACATTTATATGTTAAAGGTTTAATTCTTCTTTCTCTTTATATGCATTAGAGTTAAATTATTTATTGAAAGGTCTTTATGGCTTTTATAGTTTTATTCCAATTGAATTCGATTGATTACAATATAGTGAGTTTTAAATATCATGGATAAAAAAATAAAAGGGGAAATTACGTAAAAAAAAATTCCAACCTTTGGGGGTACTTTCAAATAAAACACTATCTAATTTTTTCTTTCAAATAAAATCACAACCTTTAAAACATTATCAAATAAAGTCATCTGTTACGAAACACGTTAGAGAGTGCTGATGTGGTCGCTTTCTTCTGATCCATTAGGGCCTACTCAGATAACTAGACTGGTAAATAAATTTCCAAATCAACTAACCCACTTGTTTTTAATAAATCCCCACCAAACTATCAAACCCTAAATTACTTTCCCATTCCAAATTGAAAGTTCATTTCCAATTCCCCTCCCAAATGTCTGTGAACAACAGAGGAATTCAACAACCACATCAAGTTCAAAATTTATACCCATTTCATTAGCAAATTGTGTCAAATTTTCACACATAAGGAGAACCTCAACAGGATGGTGAGTTGAAGGAGAGGCAAAGGCTGTAACTTTCAATGATGGGGCACCTTTATTCTGCGAAAGTTCCTACATAAAAGAAGCCCATTGAGTACCAAAACCAATATCAAAGTCAATTATATGAATTCTATCAGCATCACCGAGGGCTTTAAGAAATTGTATTGCTGGAGAAACTTCAGAGGAGACTTTATTAGCACTTATTTTGAAGATGACATTGAATAGGGTGGGGCTCCTAGGTAGCAGAGAGGTGGCTGGGTCACTATTTATGAGAATGAGCTATTGCAGTGCCTCCTTGAAGTAGAAAGCTGCCTGTTGAGAGGTTTTCCAATTGGGGAGAGTTGTTAATTGAGTTGCGCCAATATCCGTTGCGTGTGTGAGAAATTCCCAGTCCCTACCAGCTTAGCCGCCTTATAGAGCTGGTCAAGCAAAGCATGTTAGTGTTGTGCCTGTTGTTATTGGTGATGTTGTTGTGTTCCTCCTACTTCTTCCTTCTTTACTAGTAATGACTTCTGTTGGAGATGTGGATAAAGAAAATGAACCCCATGTTCAAAGCCAAAATGCTTCTATTGTTGCTGATGTTATTTCCTTAGTAACAACTCATGCCCAGGATCAAGAAATGGTAGCTTGGGGAGGCATTGGGTCTATACCACCTACATTATAGCGCTTTGTTTGGTATTAAAGAAGGTGATTTTCTTGTTGAAGAAATGGCAGTGGCAAGAATAAGTTTGGATTGTAAGATTGTTGTTGGTTCATTAATACCTATGGATATAAAATCTGTGGCTTTTCCTCAGGTGCTTCAATCGGATGTTGCAAATGGTGATGATAAACCATACTAGGAAGTAAAGCACTAGGAAGAGAAACACCACTAGTTGGAGAACCAAAAACTGGATTTTGTATACTACAATTGCTATTGCTATTACTTCCTAATCCTACACTTATATAATTAACTAGCCTAGACGAAGCAGAAGACGAAGAAAGTGGAGAAACTAAACAAGAACCAACCTTGCCGTGTTGTTTGTGGAGTTCTTACCTCCACCGTTGCCGCCACTACCATTGTTGAAAGAGGATGAGAGAGTTAAAGCTGTTGTAGGCGGACTATGACTTCTTCTTATATGAAGAACTGAAGTGGGTTCTGTACCTGCAAAGCTATTATATTCTTCTTGTATTTGTTTTTGTTTCCAAGTTTCTTGTTGAGAACAAATCGAAGCAAAATTAACAATATCAAAGCCTCCCTTCCCCTGCAAGTGAAATGGCAACCCACTCATATATGCCGAGAAGACCAAAACTCTTTGTTTTGTGTCCTTGTTTCTTATTAAGAGACCACAAGGTTGTTGAATTTCTCTGTTATTCAAAAATATTTGGGAGGGGAATTGGGAATGGACTTTCAATTTGGAAGGGGAAAGTAATTTAGGGTTTGATAGTTTGGTGGGGATTTATTAAAAATGGGTGGGTTAGTTGATTTGGGAATTTATTTACCAATCTAGTCATCAAAGTGGGCCCCAATAATTAGAAGAAAATGACCACATCAGCACTCTATCACATGTTTTGTAATAGATGGCTTTATTTGAAAAGTTTTAAAGGTTGTAATTTTATTTGAAAGAAAAAAATTGAATGAGATTTTATTTAAAAGTACCCCAAATGTTGGGATTTTTTATGTAATTTCCCCAAATAAAAACATATTGTCTGTTTACTCACTAGTGTTTAACCTTTAAGGGTCTGCTTGGATTGGAGGTAAGGAGGCGGAAGAGGGGGTAAGGGAAGGAAAGGGACAATGTCCCATTCCGTACACCAATTATTGTCATTTTGCTTACACCCCATTTTGGGGCGTAAGGAGGAGGAAGAAAGGGGATGAGGTTATGTCCTTTTATTTTATGTCAATTTTACCTTCATGCAAAATACAAAGGGATAAGGTTCATTTATGCCCCTAATGTTTTTTTCAAAGCCCATATAAGCCCCCAATTTTTTTTTTGGCTCAAATACCTTAGGGTTTCATTAAAACCATATTTTTTAGCCCCTCTTTACAGATGGAGGTTATCTCCATTAAACCACTGATGAGATGGAAAATGAAAATTGGAAAATAAACTTTACCCAATGGATATGTTGACCTAATTTTTCTCTTCAACTAAATTTTCCCTCGTTTCTTCCCGTTCTTCTTTATCAAACTTCTGCCTTCACCTTCATCATACCATCACCACAACTACCACACTACAACTCCATCAAATTTCTTCTTTGCCTTCTCTTCTCTTCCTTGCCTTCTCATTTAAGTCCTTTTTTCAATGATCTTAAACTAAAACGACTCCACTTGTCGGATTTTTACGTTCCCGGTGGTTCATCTTTACGAGAACATTGACCCAAAAAGGCCAATTGCTTCAATTACAGATCTAGCAATCAAAATTTACGAAGGAGGTTTGGCGAGCTTATATTGATGTTTGCAGAGGGCCTTATGTTTCTGGTAGTGAGCATTATTGGTGTCCTTATGCTTCTTTTGATCCTTCTTCTCATCCTTTTCGCCTGCAAAGCATGACCCTTCTTTTTCTCTTCTCATGCTCCTTGCACTCTCAAAGTTCTCTTCTCTCATCAATTAATTCATCAATCAATCAATCATCATTTATGTTTCCATGTTTTCAATCATATCATGGCCTGTAATTGAATCCAAGGCATGCATTTTCTGTTTTGCTGAACTTTTTTTTTCCTTTTGAGTGATTGCATCGGACGTTTGACATTGATTTTTTTTTGCGGCTCATGTTAATTTGATTTTGTTTTGATTGTTATTGGTTGATATTTTTCTGTTTTTGATAATCTTAAGGTTAATAATTGGTGTTGTGCCTGATTGATTGGTTGTTTATGTTGTTGATGATGGTGGTTATGAATTAATTGGTAGCATTGATGTTAATTTAAGGGTGGTGGTGTTTAGGTATGTCAATGGTGTTGTTCGGTAAAAATGATGAGGAACTCTGTTTCAACCTGTAGAGGCGTATCACCACTAGAAGAAGTAAAATCTTAAGTCTTTGTTTTGCATTTCTAGGTTATAGAATATCTTCAACGAACTGCATGGAGGGGTGATTGAAGGTATAGTAGAGAGAATTCAATTGCTTGTGCTAGAACCATCATTACTGACGACAAAAACTCTTTCTTAGTGAATTGAGCATCTCTTATCTTTCTCCATCTCCATTAGATGTGAGGTCTTTCTTGAATCTTATTCGCTTCTCTTATCAAGGCTACTTTACTTTTATTTTTATTTTTTTTCTAATTGCGTATAACTTGTTTGATTTGATCCCTCTTAGAGCTTATAGAAAAAGAAAGTTTTGATTTTTATTTTTTTGATATTTGCTGTTGTGTTGTGTGTTTATTAGTTATGGCTTAATTGGTGGTGGAGCTGAAATTTTACTTGATTGCTGGTTGTTTATTGATCAAAGAACCACCATTTTTGGTGGCTGTTGAGGAGCTGCGAATTTTGCCCTTTTAGAGACTTGGTTCTTGAGCTTTGAACCTTGGAGCTGGAGGCAAGAGCAACTGAAGATTAAGCAAAATTTTTGTTATATATTTGTAAAGATGGTTAGATATAAATATAAAGACATGAATTTGATGGTGAACTCACCGAATGTAGCAAAATTTGCTATATTTGTGGTTTGCTTGACATTGGTCTATGATACTCATAATGCTTGCTATGTTTAGCATGCTTCTTTGTTGTATGATGTCAATTCTTAAGTGCTATTGCTAATTTTTTTTTGACAATGAGTGCAGTTCATTTTCTGAACATAAGTGCTATTTTTAGCATGCTTCTTTGCTAGCTCACCAAAGTTAACACACACATGCATAGGATTGAGCCCAATACCCATTTTTTTTTTCAGAGAAAAAAATGAAGGCAAGTAATAGATTTGATGGAGCTGTGGTGTGGTAGTGGTGGTGACAGTGTTGAAGGTGAAAGCAGAAGTTTGATAGAGAAGAAGAACAAAAAAAAAAAAGGTCAAATTTGCCATGTCATCAAAAGATTTAACGGAGATAACCTCCGTCAGTAAAGAGGGACCGCAAAATATAGTTTTAATGAAACCCTAAGATATTTGAAAAAAAAAATCAAAAACTTATCTAATTTCAGGAAAAACATTAGGGACATAAATAAACCTTGTCCCAAATACAAATTGTATTATGAGAAATGACATTTTTATATTTTTATTATTTTTCTCCCTTAATTACTCTTCCCCCTCATTTCATTCCAAAAATAATTATAATAATAATAATTATGTATCCTTGCCTCTCGTTAACTATGTACCTTCTCTTTTTCGTACCTTTCGTTACGTTCTTTTAATTACCATTCCATTGCACCCCATCCAAGCAAACCCTAAAAGAAGAACAATTTGTGTTGTATTTACGAATTCGAATTTTCACGTAAAATCATTTTGATTGGAACGTGTATGATACTTTCTCAAACAGCTTCGAAACAATCGAAGACATGGAAAATGCGTTGTACTAACAAAAAAAAAAAAAAAGTACACAACACAAAAAAACCCAAAAATGGCTTCAATGGCGACTCATTTATGCGCCACCCTTTTCCTCCTCCCTGTAGGCCTGAGACGCCTCTGTTGCTCCACCGTTCTTTTTATTAAGAACCCATCTCTTTTCAGATCCAAAAGTTGGTATCTTGCTGATCCTAAATGGAAAAATCTTGATTTATATATCCTTACTGTAGCCCTCCCAATTGCTTCTTTCTCTGAAATCTTTCTTTTCTTCTCTTTTACTGGTCACCCAACTTATCGTTTCTCATTCTTGCATCAATCCTTGGTTCTTTTTCTTTACTGGACATTAACAATTTTGTTTCTTTTACATGGTAGCGTTGACCCATCACTTTTTAATGATGGTTTCTTGTTCGCATATTCTGGGATTGTCTTCTTTTTGGAGTATTTAGTTATTGGGAAAGGAATCTCTGGTCTTGTTAGCGAGGTTGTTTATGGATTGTGTGGTGATTTGACCTTCATTTGTGGTTGTTGTTGTTTGTACTTGGCTATTAGGCCTAGTGCTTTTTTTATGGACTTTTGTTTGTGTTGTGGGTTGGTCTTCAAAGGCACTTGGTTTCTGCAAGCTGGGTTGTCTTTGTATACTGATGTTTTTGCTTTTAAAGGGTGTCATAAGACTATTGTATTGATGGGTAATAAGAATGCTGAGTTGAAGTGTGATCTTGAAGAGGATGGAATGAGGGGTGTAGCATTGGTTAATTTGTTGTTTATTGGGCATGCTATTGGGGTCCTGCTTGTAAGCTTGGGGATGTTTGCTCTTTTGTCAAGTCATAGGAATTCAAGGCACGGTGAGACAAGCGGTCCTTTGCTGGCGGGGCTTGAATCTGACGGTACAATAATGCGCACACTTCCTGAATTTGAACTGGAATGAATTGTATGGCTTTTTTGCTTTGCTTTTAATTTTTTTTTTCCTAATCTCCTTTGTATTTATGATATACAATTTTGCTTTAATATAGTTTAACTGTTTCTTTATTTTTGAAGTATTTGGATTCTAATTTCTTACACATGTATTGTTTACACAAACAAGTTAAATATGTTATCTTTTAATCATGAAACAATGCTTATTCACTGTCCTTTAGGGTCAAATTCTAAAAATATCGTCAAGTTTTATTGAATAGTGCTGGAAAACTTGCTAGTGGCCCAACGTCATTTGACTAAGCTTACAGTGCAAATGCTACAAAAGAAAGTCGGGTGCAATGAATTCATGGTTTGCATAAAATGCTTGTAAAATTTTAGCTTAATATGATATGCATGTTGTACAACAGAACCAAATGGAATTTCACCAATTCTATCGCTATATTCAGTTGTAAGAGAACCACATTTGGTTTTGGAGTCTTTCTTCCTGCCTTTGGCCCTCAAACTGTGTTTAATTAGAAGAAAATATCATCCATAATTTGAATACTGTTTCAGATAGATTGGTATCATCCACTGCAGTTTGATTCCATGTATTTTTGTTGAGAGATTTAAAATGGATGTGAATTCAGTCACTTATGTGCAGGAAAGAATTTTCAGATGTGTTTCCATTCACTAGTGTAAAACTCTTTAAAACAATCTTAAAATCAGAGGCTACAAACATTTAGTTTATGCTTGGATGTTAAATGTGACATTCAAGCATTTTGCTCGAATTTTATAACTAAAGATTTTTGACTTGCAAAAGAGAGGGAAAAAAGCCATGTTTCTACCTCATATTAGACACATTTTAGTACCCTATAATGTGGTAGTAAACTCGATGTAAAATTTTACATTATTGTTATCTTGTGAAGGACCTCTATCTTTTTGGTATTGGGTTGGTGCTCTTGGACTTTAGCAAAATGAAGCATCTTTTAATGAGGTTATACTTTCGTAAGTGAAGAAGCATAATCTTTGTGTCATCTTGATGGGTTTTATTCTCTTTTGTGCCACTATCTTCCTATACAAAAGTTCTTTAAGCAATGCAGATCTGCAAGGGTTTTGGTTCTCAGGCTTACATGGTGCTGGAGGAAGTAGGTGAGTAAGATTTCTTTCTTAGTAATATCATAGCATAAGAAAGCACTGATTGATCTTGTCCTTCTATTAAATTTTGGTGTGTTAACTAATATTAACTGTAAACTTATCAATACATAACAATTCTCAATGTGACTGGTTAATATTTAGATATGCTGTATCTGATGCTCGTACAGTTTTGCATGTCCTGCAACATGATAAGGCTTGTACTAACATTATTTAAGGATACAGAAATCGACGTGGCACATACATGTCTTAATTGCAAATAAAAATATTCAAAGGTAGGAATTATTCCAGTTTTGTATATCCCATCGGAGAAGATAACTTTGGGATTGTCAACCAGCGTCTTCGAAAACGCCCAAAACCATGGATTTTAATTCGAAAACGAATTCGCTTGATCTTTCTGGCCAATTCACCACATCTTTGTTTAAGTATTGGGAAACTGACCAATTTTCTAGCATACTTAAATCCTGCATTTCATGGAATCAAACCACAAAATGAACATAACCCAAACATAAAGGAAAACCCAATTGCTAGTAAAAGTTATGCCAATGAATAGCGTAACAATTTATTTTCTTATAAAACATCCTACTTCAATAAGTTCTCTAAACTCTAAACTCTAAGTACTGCACCCATCAAAATGCAGCAACACCTTTCGGTGCCTCTTATAGAAAATAGGATGTCCTCTATGTTTTCTTGAAGTTATTGTCTAATTTTTTCTGTACAAAAATAAATCAGCTGGTCCCCTCGATCTTGGCCTGTTGGCAAGACTGGTTGGGATACTACGGTAGGTCTCGGGTTCGAGACCCACCTCCCCCTCCCCCTTTGGTCAAAAAAAAAAAAAAAAAAAAATGAAAATCAGCTGAACTTTACCTTTAACCTTTTTAACTTTCACGTTTTCTTCCTGATTTTCCTTATGTAGGACCTGCAATTGTAACAAGAGAATTAGTCTTCTCAGTCCAGCTTCTTTTTGAAGGTTGCTGAAGTAGTGTTATCTAATATTTTTGCTGTTTTTAATTTGCTAGGTTCAATTCAAATACCCTTTGGGGTATAGCAGGAAATGTTTAAAAAAAAGGAAAAAGAAAAACAATGTTATTTTAAGCACCTCAACCAAGCTTTCCAAACGCTTCTGCATCCTTCTCTGCATGAAACCTCTAGTGCACTATTCAAAAACTCTTGTCAGCCGAAGATAACATCCAGTCCAGTGCTTATATGCCCTATTCTCTCCAACAAAATATATATTAAAAAAAAGCCCTTCTAGAAATATTACCTTTACATGGTTTTTCACGTAGGCATAGAAATTTATTAGATTCCATACAGTCTTATCCAGTCTCTTACCTTCAACATGACGTGATAAAATATCTGAAACATGGCAGTAAGTATGTCAGTCTGAAGTTTGATCATGCTCAAATTTTTTACTTATGCATGGTGAATAGCTTAAAAGTGGGAGAGGAAAATTAAATGCTGCCATTAATATTTTAATGAAAGATATGGTCGATGAATTCAGTATTTTGTCACTTTTTTAAGTTATAGTATTCATGTGAATATTTTCCTAAATTAATTGTCGTTTAAACCATACTGTGGTTTTAATTTCAAGATAGGGCAATAAGATACCAAAAGAAACAAACCCTCCGTTGGTGCTTAATTCTGCCAAAGGTTCTCCTCTCAGCTCTGGTGGAGGAATGGGGGACCAGGTGCAATGTGGTGCTTTAGCCCATTTTTCTGAACTTCCTACGTCCATAAGTTCCTATTGAAATTGAAAAATGAAAGGAGAGAAGATAATAAGATACCATCATTCCCAAGACTACTAAGAATAGATTTCAGGGCTCAAAGTGCTAAGTTGCAATATTACAAATGCTAAGGTGTAATATTACAAACCTGAAAAAAGGCTGTTGCAATAATCACGTCTGAAGGTTCTCTAAAACGCATTGGGAACACTGCTGTTATTTTTTGTGGCTGTCCAACACATTAAATTACTTTAGCTTAGACCATCTGTATATTTGGATAAATGTGCAGTGATCTTTGTTTAGCAGAATTTGCTAGAGGGGCCCAGTCCTGAAATTCGAGTGCATCATTCTTTTTACTCTATTAAGTGAGCAAAGAAGATGGTGTTTGGTAGTCTCTAATTAAAACTTTTTGGTGAATCTTTCTCTTATCTTTTGTCATTGAAGTTTTGTGGAGATTTACAAAAAGGCTATATTCGGTTGAATTCATTTTATGTTCTCTACTATTTTTAGTGTTTTGAATTGAATGAACTTCATACATGAGAAAGACTTGACTGTTAGATTAGTTCATGAAATTACTTCAGAGGTGTGTGACTAGACTTTAGATTTTTTAGTTTTTTGAATGGCTAAAAAAAGTATGTCCATGATGTCTTGAGCCTACGCAAAGTTCTGAAAATTTTGCTTAGCAGGATGTCATCTAACATGTATATGAAATGAATATAAGGTGTATGAGTTAAAATATTTAGTAGACTTGCATTGTTTTTTATTCTGAAAATTGTCATTTTCTCATGATAACGCATCAATGTCTAATATGCTGAGGTTTTGTTAGTTTCTTGTGAAGTAGAAATTACCTTTTTGATGACATAAAAGGGCTCTCTTGGGTGATAGACAAGTTTGATTGGTTTATATGTGCCCTGAGACATTTCCTGGGAATTCACATTCTCCAACATTTCTTTCAGCTGGGAACTCAGTATTACTGCTTGCACTGAAGAAATTCGTCTAATTACTTTTTCAGAGTCTGAAACAGAAACACAAATGTAATGAGAACAATGGAATGTGGATATCTGATAGCTTCATATTCATATTTGAATAAAATAAAATTCTTGAAAGGAATCATTTTTTATTCATCTGGACAAATTGCTTGGAGTAGGAACATTGTTTCATTATATTTATGTGCTTTAAATTCTTGAAACAGTTTTTACCAGTCCTATGATTTTGGCTTGAATTGTATCTTTGTTTATCAGAATACAAGTTCAATGTTCCCTGATTCTCTCTCTCTCTCTCTCTTGTTTGACTCATCAGAATTTAATGTCCCATCAACACTAGTTCTGTCAATCTGACTTTGATTGTTTTGAAGGATGTTATCAGCTAATGTTTTGAATTTTCTACATGTTGCTGATACTGAGAAAAGTGAGAAACTGTTATTTAAAGGACATCTATGTTGGAACGTAAGTGGTTCCCAGTTAGTCTACTTGATCAAAACGGCAGGTATGCACTATACTTTTGTGATTAAAGATTTGTTTGTATTGTTGTTTTATCTTTTGATTTTGGCACTCAGCATACACTTAACTCTCGTTTGTGTTCAAAGATTGATAAGTTTATTTTCAAGGTCTTGTATATTTTCTCTGTCAGTTGACCTTGGAGATAAATTTATTTATAGATTTCTCTTTCACCTTATGTTATTCAGGACTTTTGCCTGTTCTTGCTTTAAGAAGTAAGAACTATATTTTCCTTCTTCTCTGCAAATCATTGCCTTGTTTTTCATTTGATTGTCGATAGGACGGTAGGAATTAAAACTAACAACTAGAAGACAGCCTAGGATTACTAAAGAAACTATTTTAATTTGACTGAAAACCTTAGAAGGGATAGTAATCTTAGAAGTAATCATGGTAGAATGTTCCCATGCAATTGTACATCATTCTGGTGATTTTGAGTAGCAACAAACCTTTTTCAATTGGAATCTTGGTAAAATTAAGTTTTAGAGTGAGCTGATATCCTTCTCTTGGAGGTTCAACAATCTCTACAGCATCAGAGCAAACTTCCTTTATCATCTTTATAGTGTATGGTGAGAATCCATATGATTGCAGAACTCCTTGGGACAGCAGTGGAATTGATATAGACAGGAAGTTATGGTGTGGATCTGCTGCTGAAGACTGTTCAACTTGTGAGAATAATTCTCAAATAGTTTTTGGAGGCTAGTTAAGAATAAAGAAAACCAATGATGTAATAATGCACTTGCACGTGCACTCAAGAAGATTGGTAAAGTTATAAAATGGTTCCAACGTCAAATCTCATTGCATCTTATTGAAAACATCAACCCATAGTGGTTTAAGGTTGATGTTAAAAAGAAGTCAAATTTTGCCAAGAGAGCTGAAGACTTACCTGAATGTGGTATTCGACAGAGCCAAATTCATACAAGTGATGATCAATACCCAAAGGTTTTTTAGCACTGTTAGGGAAAGGAAGAATATCAGTTGCCATTCACCTTGCTGTATAAAATGCATGCATGCAAGTACAAGCTAATAAGTTGCAGAACAATGAAGGAAAAAAAATAAAAACTTCTAAGTTTCCTATTGCAATAATGCCCTACTAAGGAAGTTGATCAACACGAGCATTTTGTTTTTACATTACATGGTTCAATGGACTTTAGGTTTATATCAGAGTTGTGTTGGTGATTTCGTTGTTTTGTTTTCCTTGGTAATATGATGTCACCCCACATAATGTTATGTGTTGATCTCATATGGGAAAATTTGTATGCACCAACTGTTGTGGAGGAACTGTTCAGCTTTTCCCCTCCCACTACTGCAGCTAACTTTACTGCTCATCTACCTGGAAAACACATCTTGTTGACCCCATAAACTAGCAGTGATGCTGTCTACAGCTTCTCTGGTCACTTCAGCGATATTATGTTTGATTACTACCATGTTTATATCCTCAATTTTATTTATCTGTATTATTGATCGTTATTATTTTCAATTAATTGAAGACAGAGAAACCTACAACCTTTAATCGAAGCTAGAATGAGTGAAAAAAAATTTCAGACAGGGGACTTCAATAATGTACTAATTGTTCAGAATGCAATTTTTTCTTTTAATTTTCTTCATTATTTTGAACCTTGTTGATGTTTTAGACTTTGTTATTCACTGATTTACTCTGTTAATAATGTTTTTGTTACCAGTTACAAAGTATTGTATGCTGTCAGACACTAGTTACATGCGCAGATACATATAATATAGGATATGAAATAACCAGTAAAAGCTTACCGATACAGCTTGAGCAGGATTTCCTTCAGCGCCGGGGACGCCCTCTCGAAGCATGCCATAGCAGACTGTCTTCTGATCTCCTATCCTCAAATGGTGGAGGCGAACATAGATATACAAACAGAGTCCACGATAGCTTTGTCCATATGAACTTTGAGTACAGATTAAGTTCAGATTTTGCAATCATGCTTAGATTCCTTTGAAGCAAGCACCTACTGCCACTCCCTCACTCAACTTTTGTTTTGTGTAGGACGCCAAATGGATAGCCTGTCGGCATCCTCTATAGTTAACATTTTCTTGATGGCCAATCACTTATCTACCGTATGCATCAAATTGTGGTTTAATGGTATTGAAATTGTTTCGAGCCGAACATGTCTTAAATCATTTATTAGATATATTATTGCTTTGTCAAATGATGCGTTGCGTCCTATATTTTTTAGCATGATTTTACATAACTTATGTATTTGTTACTTTTTATCTGTTTAACCCCTCAATTTATAATTTTATTATTTTGACATTTGAATTTGGTTAAAATATAATTTTCTTGTGATAGGATTGTAAACCGTCCAATCTTGTTAAGATCTCCCAAAGACAGGTAACATCATATATCTGGAAAATGCAACACCACTTTATAAATGGAAAGGACTGTTGAGCATCTTGCTTTTATCAAGAAAAACAATGTCTACCAACCTTGGAGTAGGGCATGGCTTTGAGGTTGTGGGCGCACTTGTTACCTGCAACACTATAAATTTATTCATATGTGCAATGACAATGATATCAATATGTACGCTGCAACATGATAAAAAAAAATAATTTATTTTTAGTTTTATTCGATGAAATAGGGAGCAAATGGATTGGGAAAAAAAAAAGTTTATAGCTGAATTATTCATCTTGCTAGTCGCAACATAAAAAATTACTTAATTTATATATTTTATAAAATTATGTCCTCTAAAATTATTAATGCTATTGTATTTTGGCAACAAATTTGGATAACGAGTGATTGATCCTTTGTTTTTGTTTTTTTTTTAAATTCTATATTAATATGATTAATACACTAATTATTTGTATTAAGATAAAAAATTATCCCTATGACAGTCTTAAATTAAACTTATAGTTTTTAAATTTTCTGTTGAATTTTAGTTATAAAATTTTCAAACATAAAAATTAGCTAAACAAAATCTTATTTTTATTCCAACTTTACATATTCAGATTTTGCAAACAAAATGTAAATAAATTAGAAGAGAAAGGACAAAATAAAGGCGTATTGCTATAAAAAATCATAACCTTTTCAACTTTTACAAATTTATATCAAACTTTGAAATTTGTTAAAACTAATCCAATTTAACAAAATATTTATAATTTTAGCATGATTGCAATTTGATCAATTTAAGATATTTAATGTGAAGTAGCAAATCTCGATTTTGTGAATTTTATATCCACATCATCTAAATACTAATTATAATAATTAGTTAGATTTTAATTTTAATAATTTAAAAAATTAGTGTAGAATGCAAATTTTATTTAATTTTTTAAAACTATATTCATCTCTCTTTAATCTATTTTAAGCCTTCGTATGAATGTGAAACTATAATAATAGTTGTTAACTTTAATTTTTAGTTAATAACTGAATAATAATTAAGATGGAATTGAAAATAATATATTAAAATATGCTAAATATATTAAATTGAGCATTTTGAAAATATTGTGATTTTTAGCACTACTAATAAATGAGTGAATTGAGGGAAAAAAAATCTAATCTGACAGCTAATTTTAGTGAAAATACAGTAAGCTTCGCACGTGTCACCACTAGAAGGAGATTAACTAACATGCACCAACAGTACGTCTTAGAGCCATATGCTACCTTATCATAGCCGTCAGATCTGCGGACCAAAAAACTGATTGACTTTGACTTTAGTAAACACAAAAGAAAAAAAAAATATTTTTTTATCTAACCCAGAAAAGTAGAAACCCCTCTCCTCTCTGTGTCTAAAATAACCATTTTGCCTGCTCTCTGTCTCTTCTATTTTGTTTTCTTTCTTTTTTTTTTGGATTGAGTTTTTCAAGAATTTAAAGATTGGGTTTTTTATTGTTTAATGGTTTCTTTTTCAAGATTATTTGATCTTATATTTTGTTCTATTAATATAATTATCTTTGTCTTCGCATCTCTCTCCGTTTTGACACATTCAATCTGATAAAAGAGTGAACCTTTCTTGTCAATTTCTTAATTTCTTTTTTATATATTGTTGTTGTTACAGGTTTCTTTATTCTGATTTATTTCTAAGCATGATCATTTCAAAAATGAGCGTTGACCTTGTTGCTAAATTGTCAAAAATTCGATTTGCCATCTTAACTAAACTCGACAAAGTTTGAGTCTTTGGTTCTGGGTTGGTTGATTCTTGATATTTAGCTATCTGGGGCTTTCTTAAATAGCATAGTGTTTCTGGGTGTTTGGTGTTTTTTTGCTCAATTCAGTTTTTCTGGGTGTTTTTTTTTTTTTGAATACTTATGGATAATGATGTTACGGATGCTAATGGCTTCACACCGAAACCTTTGATGACTGTAAACTCTGAAAAAGCTGAAAATCAGACTGATAATAAGGAGGATTATAGTGAGTCCAATGCATTGCTGCCTCCTAGAAGAGGAGGGATGTCAAGAAATCCAGAAAGAGTGAGGAGAAAAGTTCAGTGGAACGATAACAATGGAAATAAACTTGCAGAGGTTTTAGTGTTTGAGCCCAGGTGATCATAGCTCTGCTTTTGTTTTTATCTTATGTTTGGTTAATTTGTCTCAGGGGTGTTTTTTTTTTTTGCTTTTTGTTTGAAAATCTTGTTACTTGTGTTTATTACAAGTAATGAATCTGGCTTCACAATCAAAATACTATAAGAAATGAGAATGTCTGTATCACGATAAGATCCATTTTTGATTGGTAAATTTGGATTTTTCTCATGTTTACTTTTGCCAATGTCATCTGTGACAATTGTCTTGCCATGCTAAACTTTTGGCTAATTATGCGCATCTGCCTGAAAATGAAAGTGTCTATGGTGTCTATTTATTTTTATGTCACTTTGGCTTTCTTTAATTACCATTTGCGTTTAGTCAATCAGCTCATTAAATAACATGTTATGCAATCTAGCTTGCAAATATAAGTAAGAAAATATGGTTGGGGCTTTATCTGAAATTTAACTTGCAAGTCGATGTTATTCCTGGGATTGTATTAGAGTATTTCTGATCACCCTTGTGACACCACATTAATATAGTTCTGTTTCTGAACTATTGGGTTGGCTATCCAAGTTCTTTTTTTTTCTTTGTTAATACTTTGTATCAAGATCCTCAGTGGGTTTCAGTCTATTCAGTAGATTTATGGTGGTATCTAGTGAATATGAGTATGCTCCTTTGTCTTGGATTGAGTTACTGCAATGTAGCAGGACAACTTTTTTCATGTTATAGTTGTCATCATATAAACAAGAGAGCACTATTGTGAGAACCTATTATATTTATGAATCCTCACTCAAAACTGCTTATGCTAGCTAGGCCATTTTGGCATCTTCATGGACAATGTTGACTGAACTTATCCACTGTGGCTCATGGCGAGTCTCCAATTGACTCAAGCCGCAATCTCCCACTCCCATTCTAATATAATAGGAAATGAAAAGTGAATATATCACTCCAACTTTGCTCGGATGAAGTTGGAAAAGGATTTTGAATAAACTAGGAGATGGTAATGAAGAAGGAACTTCCAAAAATAAGAAGCTAAGCAATTTATTCCCTGGAGCCATTCTGTCCATTCTGTATTACATACAGTATGTAGGAGGCTGAGATTAAGGGCTGGAATTGAGGAATTTGGGGTTAGAAGAATGAGTGATGATTGGGTTCACTGCCCTGTCAAAGAAGATTAACTGTCAGTTTGTTAATTAATCAATGACAACCATCAATTTAGCTTCTTCATTTCTCTATTATATGCTTCACTAAAATTGGCAGTTCACTGATGAAACCATTGTGGATTGTGTTTCTCAGACCATGTATAGTATGGTTCATATGTTAAGTGGTTGGCGATGTAAATGGGTTGGTCCTTTCTCTTGTAAGGCTTCATGAACTTACATTCTGCAGAGTCAACTAGAGCCTCAAGCCTTCAGTTGTAATGTAGTCGTAGCTTTCTGTCAAAGCCTAGACTCTTGAAATAACATCTTTATATTGTCACTTGGTCTGGCCTTTGGTGTGATATGATTATATGCAGAAACAAACTTGATGAGAGATTTTGATTGGAAAACATTCAGTGACTGAGATACTTGATCAACCATGCTATATTCATAGCTGCAAAACCTGGTGAAACATGTGACGAAACGGAGAAAAAACCTGTTTGGTTCAGTACCTTCTCAACTGCTCATCTGGAAGATCTTCAATTCTACTATTTAAGTTGTGTTACATTTTTCACTTGAGCATTGAATAAATATCCATGTATATAGAATTATCAAATGTTGTCTGCACCTCACTCCTTGTTTTTCTTTTTTTGTTATGCAGTGATAATAGTGATTCTGATGAAGAGGAGGCTGATTCTTGCATTTGTACCATAATGTAGAAATTTTAGTACAACCATTTGTAGATATCTGCGGGATAAATATTGAAGCGTTCTCAATGACTGCACATTTGATAACTAGAAGTAACTGAACCTATTTTCAACCATTTGTAGATATGGGAAGGCTGAAAGGAAATGCGTTGTGGTTTCCGACCTGTTTTTGCTTCTTGTCAAAATAAACATTGATACAAGTTCCTCATCCTTGTGGTAATTTTTATCACAAACAGCTGTGAACTGTGTGGATCTCATCCTTGGAACTGAAAGCAGGTAGCATTAACAACGATCAAGCTTACATGATGTTAAAAGTGAATATTTCTGACCTTACCAGACTTGTCAAAACGAGAGATGCAAACTAAAGAGATTACTTTTGATGATTGTTTGTCGAAGCTGCAGTTGCTTTAAACTGTGATAATTTTAGTTTGATAGATTTCTGAGGTATTTGGAGCATCCATTGTGTGAGATTAGGTCCTGCATGCTGCTGCATTTTTTACGGGATAAGTTGTGAAGTTTTGCTCTAGCGAATCTAATGTACTTAAGCTCTTGCGAGCATTAACAACTGTATAATTGATTCAATTATGATGGTGATGCTTTATTTCCAGAATCCTTCATCCTTGTTTTCAGAATTCTAATCAGATTTATGATTTTGTGCTTGAATGTTTCAGAGAGTGTTGAAGATAGTGCAAAAAGTATTTTCTTTGCTCAAAACATACACTATTGAGCACAACTTTCATTTTAAGCAACCTTATAAGAAATGATTGGATTTTTGTCATATTCTCTCATTTAAAAATATTCTCTGCTATCAAACTAAGAATAATTGGCATGTCTTGCCACCTAATGGATTCTCCAGGTGAGCTTGAAACCAATTTTCCAAAATCTACTACTCTGCTATAGTTTCAGTAAAATAAATATTATTCTCATATGTATGGAACAAATACAAACAAACCCAATTTCTGGAATTGCAGAGCTACCCAAAATCATCATTCTTCTCAAAACAATCAGAAGACATGGATAAAAGAATCATAAATGGAGGAGATACAAACAATACCATTCAAAAAATGTCTCACACTTGCCCTGTGTAGGCACATAAAAAAAAAATCAATAAAGAGCAACTTTTGATGCACATTTGACCACAGATCAAATGTGAAAATAGTCTGAGCTTTGATCCATGTTAATGTGTTGTATAAATTTCTGAACTTACTGGAAGACTTGAACCATGCTATTTATTTGTCAAATCTCCAAGTTTGTAATATCTAAAATTGGCATATCATCTCTGCTTCTCCATGGAAATGTCTTGTCAAATGAGCTTTTCTTTGGTGATATTGCACCTTCAGTGCTACTCTTCGTAGTAGATAAAGTTCTTGATTGACAAGAATCAGCAGAAACTATCCAGCTTGAGAGGCTGGCATCAACTGCAATTTCTTGCATCAGCTGTGGCTCTAATGCTACATTCTCCTTTCTCTGGCGCTTTACTTGGGCCATTCCTTTAGCCTTCACTGCTTTCCATTGACCCAGATTCTCTACTGGATTCAGTACAGAATGAACATACTGACTCCTATGTCTAGCGTTCTGATTCATTCCAGTCGATTTCAAATCTCCAAGTGGCCTCAAATTTTCCTCAGTCAAAGAATCTCTCATCTGTGAAGTCAAAGATAAAGACTTGAATTTCTCAGAAAAATCATCTTGGCTTGTTCTCAAATCATCTATATCACCACCACTATCATCACCCTCATCAAAATCATCATCTTCCTCATCATCCAAGTCGCTTTCCTCATATGCTATTTCATCTTCTTCATCATAGCTATTATTGCAGTTTCTATATCTATAGTTTGATGGATAAGATGCCTTTTTTGCCGCGGTTGAATCCTCCACAGAAGGAGATCGAGATGGACCCTCTTTTACAGTTTCTTGGCTGATATCTTCTTTCTTCTCACCATAATCACTTTCCCAGTAAAGTTTTGGACTTTCTTCTTCTTCTTCTTTTGGAATTGGCTCATAAGTCTGGACATTCAAGTTAAAGCTAACTTTCTTTCTAATTTTATAGTTCAATGGCTCCTTAGGCTTTCTACTGTCAAACAACAAAACACAAAAAAACTTAGCACAAAAATGCATATAAACATCAGATTCAAGAACTTAAAGACATTGAATCAAGAACTGACCTGGATTCAGAATCTGTGCTAATGGGCTCTTCTTTAATATCAAGATTTACAGAAGCAGAATCAAGAGGTTCATAACTACCAAGCTTCTGCTAGATCAAATGAAAGCAAGAACATCACTAAGCATTCAGATTATGTTCAAAAAAAAAAAAAAAAAACAACTTACATGGTCTCCAGGTTGAACTCTATTGGCTGGTTTTCTGCGCTTTCTTTTTGAAGAAAAACCAAAGCAGCCAAGAAAGCAACCCATTAGAGGAATCAAAAGCTTGTGCGAGGAACTTGTGGCTAGAGGGTATAGGCCATGCTGAGATTGGCTAAAATAGAGAACAAAAAGACGAAGAGTGTGAGTGTGGGTATGTGAAGTGTGAAGTAAATGAAAATTTTGGCTCCAACGGTTTTTGAAAATAGGAACGTTGGACTTTTAATAATGATGAAAAGAAGTGTGGTGGGTGCAAAGTGCAAACAAGTTCAATAAAGAGACAGATAGAGTCTAATATTTTACAGCTCTGTCTCACTCTACATTTTGCAACATTTTTGCGGCTCTTTCTATTATTACAATCAACTAAAATGCTTTTATACCTTATTTCCACTTATATTTCAACTTGGCAAAAAATATATCTGTGAAAATGAAAGTGTTGGAGTGTTTTAATATGTTATGAGAGGTTGCATCAGTGGGGAAACAAACAACATGAGCTTTGGAAAATATTCAAATCTGGAGGTTGTACCTTCTGCATACGGGTGTGCAAATCTAAGCCGACCCGAGTTGCTTCGGTGTTTACCTGTGTAAATTTGTAAGTTTTTGTCCAAACCCACCGATCGAAAATTCGAACTTTACAAATAATAGATATATGAATAAAATGTTATATGAAGGCACTTATAGCTGAAGTGGTAAAACACTATGGAACTCACAACCTCTGACACTTTTTTATATTTGGTAAAAAATATTTAAAACATTTACACACAGCAAATTTGGAATTTTAACCCTCGCCAACACCATTTGACCACTTGCAACTTTTTATTTTTATGTTTTTTATATATGTTATTAGTTAATCAGTTTTTGGATAACCGAATGAATCCGCACATAATTTTTAGTTTTCAGATAACTGTCCGTATATAATTTTTGATTTTCAATTCAATTTTAATTTTTTGAACAAAATGAAATTTGATCTGATTCGAACCAGCTCGATGCACACTCTTACTTCTACAATTGTATGTATTTTAACAAATATTACTTCTTATTATTACAACATCAAAACCCTCTCACCATAATTAATTAATTTTTATTGATATTGTCAAAAGTTGAATAATTTAATAAATTTTACTAATTTAGTTTGATTTGAACATAATTATAAAAATAACAAGAACAAAAATTTTTTTTTAATAATTAATTTAACATATATTATAATTTAAATTTAAAATATTACTTAAATAAAAATAGTCCCTTTTAAAAAAAATATTTGAATTACAAGCCTCCTATATGTATACAAATTAGGTAACATTTACTTATTGATAATATGATTTTTTTAGAGCAACATTTAAATTTCTTGGTAGTATGATATAAAATTTAGGATTGAACTTAACCACGATATTGTAGTTAAGTTGAAATGTAGTGAGAGAAAACGCTCTCTCCTTTGAGCGTTTCCTGGTTCTCAAAACCAGTAATTATTGTTTTGCTTATTTTTTCTTGCAACAGCGCACAAGTGTTCGAGAAAAGCTGCAGAGGAAACATGGTGCTTCATCGGAAGGTGAACAATCAATGCATACCAAATCCAAACCTGCACTGCTTATGGTGGGGTTGAATGATAGTGCATTGAAAGCGATCCTTAGTGGGAACCAAAGGGTCGAGCTCAAGGAGCAAAATATGGTTCTGATGGTGGTTAATAAAGAAGAAAAACTACATAATATGCTGGATCAGGCTCCTTGGTTTACAAAGAGCAGTAAGACGTTATTGCTGGAGAAAAATTGCTCCATGCGAGCTTTTGTGTTCTGTGTGAACTTATATGCTCTGTATGAGCAAATATCCTTTGAGCAAGCCAATCTCTTATACTCAGGCTTGATTACCATCCTTCTAACAACTCAACAATCCACCTCAAATCCGAGAATTAAGAATGGAGCTTGGGATTCTAAGATCTCAGTTGAGGAGCTGAACGGGATAAATGTCGTTCTCTTGAGGAAAGCAACACCTGCTCCATCAAATGGAAGACACAAAAATACTTTGAGCATCATCACCTCAAAGCAAGTGTGTAAGGAGCCAAAAATGCAAGATGAAGATCAGGCTAAAGCAGACCTTTCAGAGTTTATAGAGAAGAGTTTGTTGGCTGCTGCTAAACCACTCCATAAGGAGGCGCGTTCTTTGCGGACAACTCACAGCGCTTATGGAAAGAAGTCATATCGTGCTGAAGAAGGAAACTGTGAAGAGACGTCAGCTCCTGCCACTGCAGAAGCTCATGTCAGAGGGTACGTTGTGCCTCGGAAAACCAATATCAGCCTTGCCCTCATGTGTATGTCTTCACCTCTATATTGGGCCAAAGTGCAAAATTCTAGTAGTAAATTGGGCCTAGCTATAATAGTTATATTTCAACCCAAGCTGATAAAAAAAACCTAGTGATGAAGCAACCCCGTTACAGCCTTGCCCTGCGCCCAAAGACAGGACCTTGGCTCGGGTTCTTTCTCCCATCAAGTCTTCAAGTTCTTCGAAGATGGTTTTCTGTGCCATTGCCAATGCCTCACAAGGCAATATCTCCAATGTTGATAGCCCTTTAAAGACAATCCTAGCTGCCTTAGTCTTCCTCATCCTTAGCTTTTGCCTAAGTAAGACTGTCTCAGCAACAATGCAAACTTATCTAATTCTAATTCAAGTTTTGTGTAACTTGAATGTTAATGATGTTATGTTGTCTTTGTACTATTATGGTTAATTATGAGATTTCCTTTTGTTGACAAAAAAAAAGGATTGAACTTAAACTAATTTAAAAACAAAAAAAAATGGGGAAAGTTTTGAAACTCCTAGGGAGAGTGGGGGATAGAGGGATCATGTGCACACCACGTGATCTAACATTTCTTAAATATAAAAGTAGAAATGCTTCCTTCATACAAAAACGACTGCGTCTCCTCTGCTAAAACCCCCCGACTACAAGAAATCACAACCATTCATCCAAGTCCAGACAAATCTCCACCCTCCAAACCGCATACTTTGCCCAATAATTCCACAATAATAATATTCCCTCTTTCGGATTTCTCTCTCACCCTCACTCGCATCGCCCCCAAAATTAACACCAAACCCTTTGTTTCAGTTCTCATTTTCCCTCTTCCCCTAGAACCCCAAATCCACAAATTTACAAAAGAAAAGCCCACAATTTGTTTCAACAAAGAAAGAAGAAAGCTTACAAATTTATCTATTATACACAATAAAGAGTGAAACTTTATATGGATTCAGATCAGGGGAAGCTGTTTATTGGTGGAATTTCATGGGAAACAACTGAAGAGAAGCTCAAGGACTACTTTATTCAATATGGTGAAGTTTTGCAAACTGTTGTAATGAGAGACAAGACTACTAATAGACCTAGAGGTTTTGGTTTTGTGGTTTTTGCAGATCCTTCTATTCTTGATAGGGTTCTTCAAGATAAGCATACTATTGATGGTAGAACGGTAAGTTTCCTCAAGTTTTAATCTTTTTTCGTTTGTTTTGCTCGCTCGTGGGTATGTGTGTTTAGTGCAGTTTTGATAACTTTTTTTTTGGTTTTAGTTTTTTGGATTTGTTCATTCGGAGAATGAATAACTTTAGTTTGTTAGTGTTGTTAAATGATAATTGAGATGAAAGTTTTGATCTTTTTCGTGCAGTTTTCATAACGGGTTTTGCTTTACTTGCGTGGTTTTATATGATAAGTGTTATTAAATGATGTTTTGGTTCATGGGTTATTTAGTATTCTGCTGTTGACTTTGTTGGGAGTCTTTAATGGAGTAAATTTAATTGGGTGTGGGTGAGTTATCTTGTTAATGGTGGTATTGTTGAATATTGGATTTCTTGGTTTTTGATTTCTGGTGTTTATTCTATGTGAATACTAGTGAATCAGTCTCTTATCTTGTTAAATGTTTTTGTTTTTCTATTTATAGTTCTATATTAGCCACTGTTTATGACTTAGTGTGTCCTTTACCATCATTGCTGTTCTTGCTTTCATGTTTTATGTTTCTGGGTATTAATGTTAGTTGGGTAATAGTTTAGAATTTATTATGTATAATGTTTTTTATTGGGGTGGGACAGTCTTGCCTTTTTGGAGAGTTCTCAATTGAGAGCTTTAAGGCCAAATTTTTCTTTTGTTGTTATTCTTTTATGTTTTATCATTCTGCATCTAATCAGTGTGTTATTTTTTTTTTATTTGGATCATATTTCATCTTATAGGTGCAGTATCTTCACTTTTGGTTGATCTATGTCTACTTTCATTTTCCTCCCTATTACCCTTCCTCTAGATGAGTGCTTTTTGGGAGGGAAACTAATGGATGGTCATGAAGGTCGTTTAATACTTCTTTGCGCACTTTGTAGTTCACCTTAACATATTGCAAAATAAAAAAATTATTTTCTTTAGTAAGCTAAGAATTAAGACAACAGGGTAATGCAAATTAGCTGAAGATATATCTTGCTGTCCATATATATTGATTATGTACGCCCGTATTAGTGTTTGCTTTTTTTACATTTAACCCTTTTCTGGGTTTTCAGGTTGAAGCGAAGAAAGCCTTATCTAGAGAAGAGCAGCAAACGAATACTCGATCTGGAAATCTAAATCCTTCTAGAAACACAAGCAGTGGTGGAAATATCAGGACCAAGAAGATATTTGTTGGAGGGTTGCCACCTGCTCTAACTGATGATGAGTTCCGACAGTATTTTGAAGCTTATGGTCATGTTGCTGATGTAGTTATAATGTATGATCAGAACACCCAAAGGCCTCGTGGATTTGGATTTATTTCCTTTGATAGTGAGGATGCAGTTGATCGGGTCTTGCATAAAACGTTTCATGATTTGAATGGTAAGCAGGTTGAGGTAAAGCGGGCTCTTCCAAAAGATGCGAATCCTGGTGGGGGAAACCGCTCAATGGGTGGTGGTGCAGGCGTTGGCGGCGGCGGCGGCGGTGCTGGTGGTTATCAGGGGTATGGTGCTTCTGGGGGCAATGCAAATTCATATGAAGGTAGAATGGATTCAAATAGGTACATGCAGTCACAGGGTACTGGAGGTAGCTTTCCTCCTTATGGCTCATCTGGCTATAGTGGGCCTGGTTATGGATATGGTCCTGCCAGTAATGGTGTTGGATATGGTGGTTATGGAACTTATGGTGGTGCTGGCGCTGGGTATGGAAGTCCAGCTGGTGCTGCCTATGGGAACCCAAATGCTGGGTATGCAAGTGGCCCTCCTGGTGCCCCCAGAAGTTCATGGAGCAGTCAAGCTCCTTCTGGTTATGGTGCAATGGGCTATGGGAGTGCTTCTTGGGGACCAAATGCTGGAGTTGGTACTGGTGGTCCTGGTTCAGCCCCTACTGGTCAATCTCCAAGTGGAAGTGCTGGGTATGGAAATCAAGGTTATGGTTATGGTAATTATGGTGGTACTGATGGTTCTTATGGGAATCCTGTTGGATATGGTACTGCAGGAGGACGTTCTGGGGGTACACCAAATAGCAATGTTGGTGTAGGTGGAGAATTACAGGGGAGTGGTGGTTATATGGGAAGTGGCTATGGCGATGCAAATGGGAATCCAGGATATGGAAATGCAGGGTGGAGATATGATCCATCACAAGCCTCTGGAAATTATGGGACTCAAGCAAATGGACCTCACGGTGGCCAGGGTGGTTACAGCATGGGTTATGGTGGTGCTCAGTCCAGGCAAGGCCAACAACAATGATCGTGCAAACATTCATGCCGACTGGACTTCAGTCTTTTTAGCTGGTGCCTCCTGCTTTGTTAAGGTTCTTTAAAGATTTTTTCTTGTTCCCAACGGCAGGGAGAGTGGATCAAATCAGATGCCGATGTGCTTTGGGACTGGTTGGATTGCTTAAATCCCAGTAGTTTGCACTATCTATTTTGCTAGTCTATATTCTATAATAAGTAGTTCAAGGCTTACTAGATGCCCTTATTTTCTAGTATTTTTGCTTATTGAGTGTAGTTTAAATTTGGCGTGCTTTATAAATTGTCTCTTAGCTGCTCTGAGACTATTCATTCTCTATGGTAGTGTTTAATCTATTGTGTGTTTATGTTGTTTGCTCTCTTGCTAACATCTTCCTAGTGTTCACTTTTGGCCTTTTTGTCTAGGAATAAGATTGCAAAGAAAATCTCAAATTTAGATATGCTTAATTTAGAACACTAAGTAGGCATACAGAGATGAATTGAGGTTTTTTTTTTGTTTTTTTACTGATAGCAGTGGAACTATGAGCCACTTGGGTTGATCACTTCGTACATGGGTAGCGATAATCGTAGTGGTAGTTCACACTTTGAGGATGGCATAATCATTTTCCCCCTGTATTTGCCCTTGTGTTGTACAGGAGGAGATGCTCGAGTTGTAAGGTGGAGTCACGTGTCCACTCATGGCCTGAGCTTCATAGTGGGGGTGTGGTCAGTTTGGGGGTTTTTTCAGCATGGAATGGAATGTGAAGAGGGCTTGTTCACTGAAATTGTGAGTTAAGCTGAGAAAGGCTGTTATTCAACTAGCAATATCAACATGGTCAATCTTGTTTGCAGATTCTTGGCATTACAAGTTATAAGTTTCTCAACCATCCCAATTCCTGGTGGCTAACCAGTTTTGTGTGGCAAAACATCTTGTGGTACGTGGACTTGAGCTGTTAGCTGTCTCACATCAAGATGTGGCAACCTGATGGTTTAGTTTGTGACGCATTGGAGTAGATTTTATGTCTTATGGAATATTTAGAAATGGAGTTGTCAATAGTAGTGGTGTAGGTAGATTTTGGAATGAAATGAAAGAATTAACTTATATTTATGACAAGTTTTTTTATGGAAGACGCTAATGATCATTTTAAATACCAGTGCTGATAGGCTTTTACGAGAGTTGAACCTTTTCAGTTCTGCCCCGAGCCGGGAATGAACATCTGAATTTTCTTCCCTATGATTGGATACTGAGATAGTTCTGTTGGCTTGCAACATAGATTGTGTGCATTTTCGGGAGTTTTTGCTTTACGTGAATTGCCAACTTTTTGTCTGTTTCTCATAAATAAAATTCCCAGGTATGGGCAGTGCTTACACTTTTTAGTTATTAGAGGACCTAATTATTCTCTTAGACAGCCTATTGATATTGGAGGACCCAAAGGATTCTTCCAATGTATTGTTTCTGGGTCCATGGAATTTATAGGCAGAGGAAGAAACTCTGTCAAATAGAGATTTTTTTCATTCTGAACATCTTTGGATTGATGCAATTGTTAAGGAGCTTAGATTGAAGACATTTACATTTAACCTGTAATTGTGTATTTAGCATTACATGTGGCTTGTTTATTAATTTAGACGAGACGAGGCTATCTTATAGTAATAGTATCTTTATTAGGTTTGATGGCCAATAGATTTGCTATTTGCTTGCTTGCACATCAAGACGCAACTACGCAAACAATTGCTCAACTACATATGGAATCCTGGAGAGTATCACTCGCGTAAAAACATGTTTGTTTGGATGATCTAAGTAGAACCACGATGAACAATACAGTAGCAATAAACACATGAATATTTACTTGCATGAATAAATCTCATAAAGCAAGTAAAAGTAAATACTCTCAATTTTGACCTTTGGTTTCTTCATCTGTTAATAAGCTGCTGCATTGTTTTCAACAGCTGAAACTTAAAAGGATATCAGGACACTGCACTGGGCACTAATGAGCCTAAAGCATATGTAAATCAAAAGATAATCAGGTTTATATTTCCTTATATGATACATATATTTTTCAACTTGTTGGCATTATGACCTGCTCTGATGGAACCCAAAATTTGTTTACAAGATGCTACTTGCGCGCTTGCTCCTCTTTCTGCCATGACCCCTATTTGATTGTACATCCATTGAAGTGCTCTGGAGGTTCTTTCTCACTCTTCTCATCATCACTACCTTTCATCAAAGCACTCAGTTTTGTCTGTGGACTCTTCTTCTTCTTGTGGCAATTTTCCTGTCCGAGTTTTCTTTTGTTTGAATTTTTGAAGACAGCAAGAAACTAGGAGAGAATGGCCAAGTCAATCCTAACATGTGAGAAGAGATGCAAGATCTGTATTAGCTCTAGGATATTTCTGAAACTTAAAACTCTGCATCTAATAATATTTTCATTAAACATTTTATGCACGAACTAAAGATGCGCCTCAGCAATAAACAATTGATTCTACACAAAAAGTGGCTTTAATTTAGCTTCTTTGCGCTGTACTAATATCATATAACACAAATGTTGCCATGCAAGATGCTCCATCAACTCTTTAAAATCATGGAAGAAAAAGAAAACGAAAAGCACAAATCCCCATTATGTATCAGTCATATAATTCCTTTCAAGAAACAATTTGACCAAAGTTTTGCATTGCAATCCATATTATCGGTATATTACATCTGTAAATACTTATACTTACATGAATTTGTCACTTTGTCTCATGTACTTCCGGTTTTGCCAAATTAACACCTTAATTTATTAATAACATATTATATAAAAACATATTTGCATTGTTGGCAAGACATGTAAGATGACACATCAACATGCATTTAGTGGTAAAATGGTAAATTCATGCAAGTATAGAGGGTAAAGTGGTAAATTTATGCTAGTACAAGTGTTTATATAATATGTTATAGATAAATTGAAGTGTTAATTTGGCAAAATTAGAAGTAAAGGGAGCAAAGTGACAAATTCATGATAGTCGCTTTAGATGTATTATATCCCATATTATCTATTAGTCATATCAAATAACAAAGCCATTGCGATTCAACAAACAAGCACCACATAATGATGCAATACAAATGAAGGCACACGCCACACACACCTTAGAATAAATTACAGATTCAAATGCCACTTTCTCATGACCAAATCTCCCTCACTTGTCGGCTTTCCTCCAGTAGATTTCTTGGAGCATCTGCCAATAGTAAAGATTGAACTCATTCATCTTTTGTGCAAATAAACTTGACAGGCCTTTCGGGGTACACTACAAAAATTCAGTTTTTGCAAGGTCTACATCATAACTTCAGTCTCAAAGAACTCCAAATTTTGGTATGTTGTTTGGTCGATCACATCCCAACAAACTTATTAAAATACGAAAACAAAAAAGAGAGAGAAAATCGAAAAGAATCAGGGTGGTTCAGGGTCAGGAATCCAAGGTCTACGTCAACATCATCAAAGGTAACAATTGTCTTGTTAGTTGTTAGCATGACCACCTAAGTAATCTTCTTTCTCGTACAAAACAACCTCAACACCAGCCTTTGCAAGAACACAATTAAGCTGAAGCAAGATCACCAGTCACTGCTTCTCTCATTTTCGACATTATTATTATTGCTCTTAATTATCAAATTCTTGATCAATTACCATATGTTTGTGGTTAATGCACATGCATGCTCAAGGCATTGGTTGAGATATATATGTAGAAAAGAATTGGTACGTGTAAAAGAAACACTCTCATTGGCATATACATATGCACACAGCAAGCTATCTATATATAATCATTTTGTTGCTGTGCGAGTTAATAAAGAAAAAAAAATCCATCCTCGAGCTCTTATTAATTATAAGTGATCCAAAAAATTCTAGTTACAGTCTGAACAATTCCAATATGAATAGTATATATAGTTTTTGTTGCATTAGAAAAAATTCAATGAAATAATGCAGTCAGTGCCCCTTTCTTCAGGGTGTATGCATAATAGAATAGATCAATCAACAAGCTGCGGGAAATTCTTGGTACGGATTGCCAAGTGTAGCAACATTGCCAGGCCTCGAAAGAACAACCTGCATTAATGAATCTTACAATGGTTAATGAAAATTGAATAATTCTTCAAACAGAAATTGAAGCTGTGCATGACTACTTATCATGAACAAAAAAGGCCATATACCTGATAATTTCCAAGTGTAAGTGTCTTAAACCCAGCTGCACTATAATCAAAATAATACTCCCATGTTCTGATGAACTTTTCGTTGAATCCTAGAGCCAGAATTTTGCTGACAACAAGACAAATGTATCACTATTAGCTTTTTCTTGTTTCTTTTTCTGATAAAACTGTTAAAAAATTCTTAAGATCATCTCTGAAGTAATATATATATATTTACCCTTTGTTCTCCAAGAAATTCTTCCTCCAATATCTAAGGGTTTGATAGTAATGAATTCCTATATTCTCCACATGCTCCACACTTGTTCCATACATAACAAAAGCAAAATTAGCATAATTTTGTTGGAATGGTGAAAAAACGATTAGAGAATCTGTAGAAATGGGTTATACCATAGTCTTGTTGAAGTAGCCATGGCTGAGGTTATCCTTGTTAACGATGGCAAGCACCCACCAGGGAATATATATTCCTTTATAAAGTCTGAACTTTTCCTGTACTCCTCATACCGTTCTTCTGGTATTGATATGAACTGAAGTAGACAATAACAACCAAACAAAAAAAAAAAAAGAAGAAAAGAGAGAAAGAAACAAAGAAAACCATTATTAACATCAAACTGACACAGTAAGATTTGGATCTTCTAGTTCTGTCATTACCTGAAGAACAATGATCCCATCTTTTGCTAATACTGATTCACAACTGCCAAAGAACTTTTCCATGTATTCATGCCCAACAGCTTCTATCATTTCACTGGAAAAGGCCATTCAAACTCAGGTAATTTGTTCAGCATTCTATATTTACAAGTAATTTTTTATCAGGGTAGGAAAAGCTTACCAGGATATGATTCTGTCATATTTATAGGAATCAGGCAACTGGCGATAGTCGCAGAGTAGAAATCTGATGTTATCCTGATACCATCGAAGGCTAAGGTTAAAAATCAGTCTTTTTATAAGGACAACTTTATGCACTTAAATTTCATGGTGATCTAGGAAAAAAATACTTGCAGAAAAGTTGCAATTGTATTTCTGGGGTTGATGATACCTGGAAACCAGCTTCCTTCACTCTTTTTTCAGCAAATTTTAGTTGCTCTTCAGATAGCGTGATACCAGTATATCTACATCCAGTTCGTTTGACAACTTCAATAGCTAAAGTCCCCCAACCACAACCGATCTCAAGAATTTCATGCTCCTTATTGATTCTTGCCTGTATTGGTTAGAGAAAAAAAGGGAACATGCAGAATGAGTAATGCCTGTCAGGAAATCCTGCAACTTCCGCCATAATGGTCAGGGAACAAACTCACTTTTTCAATCAGAAGTGAAATTTTTTGCATCTGTGCTGCTTTCAAGTCTTCATCTTCTGTCTGTCAAGTAAAAAAAATAAAAAAAAACAGAATAATTATATCATAAACTTAGTCGTGCACTAAGTGAAATTAGCAGAATTCAGAAGATTGGGCTTCTGACCTTAAATACAGCAGAAGAGTATGTCATTGTTTCGTCCAAGAATAGAGAAAAAAGATCATTACTCTACAAACACAAAACGGGAAAAGGGACGTAAGATTCTCTTGATATGCATAGTCATCTGCGATTGTTACAATTGTAGAAAAAAGAAACTCCTGTATCATATGAAAAAGCTTGTTGATTTTACTACAGTAGAATCTGAAGACTTGTTTCCAATCGCTTGTACACCAGAACCATCAAAACATCTTCAACTAAGAAATCTGACCAATGCACCCTTGAAAGATGGAGGACATGACTTTTTTTAATCTTACCAGGTCATAATGACGAGAGATATTCCTGCGAGCCTGTGTCAGAGTGTTTTGCCTTGAAACATGCCGGAAGAAAAATTTTGCAGATGCAATACTAGCTGTGAATAACATTGGTGTCCACCAACCTCTGACCGACAGAGAAAAGAGAATATCTTTTCAAAATTCAGGAAATTCCATCTAATAGTGTTATATTTTGTCAGAATGATTTTTCACTCAGCATACCTTTTCTTATTCAATCCTGATACAGATTTATTAGCATCTCTATTGGCAATGAGAACCTGCAACATAAATTATGAAAGGAAGCTCATTGAAAGTTGACACCGAAAGACTTGAAAACAGAACTTGGAGCAATTAGCTCACCATAAAAAGGTTCAAGAGACCTTCATCTTTGTCAACAAATGAAAAATCGCCGTTAATATATGCATCTGCTAGGCCTAAATCAGCCTGCGTCATTATCTGAGAAAATTTCCATTGCTTAATTGGATGTACAAACAGATTCTGAGTTCAAAATTCTTGTAATTAATGATGATCATACCGTGCCTCATCAGGGCATGTGATCTCTATAAAATGAGACGAGAAAAGCACATACCTTCCAGTAAAACTGGGGATTGTGAACTTTCAGAATAGTTTTTGAGAAACACTTATTAGCAGTTCCCTCAAACGTAAAAATTGTTCCTCCTTCCTCCATCAAACTGTCAGATCACAGTTTACACCCATCAATATCTCCACATAATAGTATGGTAAGTGCAATAGGTTTTAGTGATAAAGCTTCAGGAAGCATAATTTAACAGTTTATACTGCATTACGTACACTGCAATAAAGTAAAAACTAGCAGAGTGGTATGAGAAAGTCTGTGATTATATTTACAAGTGAACTCACATTAGACAGCCAGTAGAGATGTATTGTCCAAGAAAACTAGTAACAAAAAGGCGAGCCCCAGTTTCTAACAGAGTAGGTACCATGTGTTTCGGATTGCTCAGAACAGCACAGCTTTTTTCAAGCAAACTATGGGCAGCAATCATGCCAGACTGCAAAGAAATAAACCTGAATTGTGAGTTGCGAAACCGCTAATGAATTCTTAAAAGAAGACCATGAAAGGGGAACCAAAAAAAGTTTGTTTATTTCAGTACCTTCAGTCCATCCTCATGGAAGCCATAACCTGAAAAAGGAAAATTTAATAAATGATACACAGATGATCAATTGTCACGAAGCTAATTCAGTAATCCAAATTGTAGAAAACCTAAGTAGACTTGAATTTTGGATCAAATTCTGATGGAAATTTAACAAGATTCAAATTTAATAACTTACCCTGGTATGCTCCACAAAACCAAAGTCCTCTCCTTCCTTGAATATGTTCAAGCTCAAGAGAAGCTTTTGACGCAGCTACTGATGGGACTGGATGGCCTGTTTTCCACTTCAGTAAGGTATTATCTGGTGTATGATCTGGATTAAGTGTCACAAGAAAAGGTAGGTTTGTTTCACCAAGATTCTGCAAGAGTTAACAGCATTAAAAGTTTCGCATTCGATTCTTAAATAAAACCAGCGTTAAGCCAACATGTTACACACCTGAAGCACATTAAGCCAGTATGTCAGGCATACTTTATTGTCTATATTTCCTAAAAAATTCCATGCACTCCATGCTGCTGGATTTTGAGGCATAAACTTTTTATCGCGGTGTAGGAAGATTTCACTGCAATCAAGAGTTCAAGAATGTAAGGCAGATTCTGAGTAAATGATCTGTGTTCCTTTCAAGATGATTAGCTAGTAAGGCAGATTCTGAGTAAATGATCTGTGTTCCTTTCAAGATGATTAGCTAGTACAACCAAAAAAGAATGATAAAAGACGAAGCAGAAGAGGGAAACTGGTACCTATACATATACTGGAAAGCCCCAAGCACTCTTTTTTCATCAAATGTCGCTTGGCTTCCTAATAGTTTTAAAGTATCTGGTCCATGAACAGCAATTATACACCTGCTGTATTTTTCTTCAGAACCATCTCCACATAATACTTTGCATCCTGATATTACCAATAATATGTTATTGCTTAATGAATTCAGAAATTCATGATAATAGTGATGAATTGATGCTACTGCTTACCCTCATCATCCGTGTTAACAGAGTGTACCTCGCAGCCGGTTCTTATTATGCAACCCCAGCTTTCCAGCCTTTCTTTGACCTGATTTATTTGCTTTCAAAACTTAGCAGAGATGTTGTTGAAAAGATTATTCAGAAACATAGAGAATATGAAACTTGCAACATTCTAAAGCAAATAAGCAGGCACCTTGTTGACATAAGAATGGGATCGCCCTCTAACAGTAAGCCACTGTGGGCGGCCAAGGAGCTGCAAAAATAACCAAATGGCTTGTGATATGAATAATTGAACAATATATTCTACCTTTATCAGAAAGAAATTATACCTGAAGTAAATGATGATTACGGCAAAATGAGAGAATAGAGAAAGCAGAAAAGCTCATAACTTTTTCTGAAGAGCAGGACCATATTGAACCACACATTGGAACCTATATCATACAACATTGTCATTGCAGCTGGTAAGTAACAACAGGATTAAAAAGAACAATGACAAATGAAACATGAAGTTGAAAGAATGTATATGAGAGATCTCACGAGATAAGCCTTCTGAAACAACTCAGAATAACCATATGACTTGATAAAGCTCCCGAGTGTTTCATTTCGATCGATATCAGGATTGTTCTCAAGGGCCTCAAGATAACTGAGCAAAAGAGATACCTGTCAGGATTGTTCCCTAACTTGAAGTACAGTAGGCATGCTAAAAAAATTAGTAGCAATAATAAAGCAGCTAACCTGAGGACATCATCCTTAAACTTGATGATTTCACGAATCATTTTCCAGAAGTACGGATTTACCGCATTTGTTTTCTGCGCAAACAAACCTGACAGGCCATTTCTGCTACCCCATTCATAACCTTTGCCATTGTCTAAGCTAACTGAGAATGACATATCAGATAACTCGATGTCTACTCCAAGGCTCTCAAAGAACTCCATCATATTTGGATATGTTACCTGTTAGTATATGAATTTGCTCATAAGAAATGGTCTAAATATTGATTACATTTCACTAGCGAAGAGACATTATTTTGGTTGATGCACAGGCTAGTCTAAGGATACCTTTTCTGTATGAACCCAAAAAAATAAAAAACTGATTACATTTTGGTTGAGGGACTTTTAGTGTTATTATAATTTGGCAGCAAAGGAGATAAGTAGGCGAACAGAGGCAATTAGTTGGTTGTCGTTGGATTTATACAGTGAAAGTTGGTCTGGATGGCAAGATAGACCGGTTGAAAGCTTGTCTGGTTGCAAAAGGGTACACTCAGGTTTCTGGCCTTGATTATGGAGATACCTTTTCTCCAGTTGCTAAGATTGCCTCTGTTCACCTACTTATCTCCCTTGCTGCCATGCGCCACTGGAGTATTTATCAACTGGACATTAAAAATGCTTTCTTACATGGCGAATTAACAGAAGAAGTTTATATGGAGCAACCACTAGGTTTTGTTGCTCAGGGGGAGTCTTGGGCTTATTTGTCGACTGCAAAAATCTCTTTATGGTTTGAAACAATCCCCAAGGGCATGGTTTGAGCTGGGAATAAAATAGAATGAGGACTCTGATGTTGCAAAACTGAAGAAGGCATACGGTTGATTAGATAACATGCAGTTAGGACAACATCCCCCTAAAAATGAAGTGGTACATTATAATGGATGAGGATTACGAGAAGAATGAATACCTTTTATAATGGTAATAGGTGGAGTGGGTTCTTATGGTTGAGGCATGACCGGTGTTAGAGAAGTTGGCGGTGTAGGAGATGAGTCACTTGGAGTATTTATCTGGTTTGCACCTACAAGAGGCACATCAAAGGTAGGCATAGAAGACCGCCTAGAGTAGACTTATAGTGGTTTGGGAGCCGGTGTTGTAGAAAGATAAAGGATAGGAATCAAAAGAGCTTTTATTATGCCTATTTGGTTTTTGGTTGGTGAAAAATAAGGGGATGTCTCAAAAAAGGTTACATCTGATGAGATAAAATATTTATTTGATGTTGGATCATAACATTTGTAATCCTCATGCAGGCGAGAATACCCTAAGAAGACACACTTAATAGATTTTGGATGAAGCTTATCCTTACAAGGAGTGATTATAAACAAAGCAAGTGCACCCAAACACGCGTGTAAGGAGAGGGTAAGATGGTCTTAATTATTGTGTCTCATTCTTTCCTGATTATTGTTTATTTCAGGATCTTATGACGAAGAAAATTATTGGTAAGGGACATGATTCTAAAGGTCTCTATATCCTTGATACACAAATACTAAAGTCTATAGCTTGTACCGGAGTTATCACTCCTTTTGAAGCACATTGCCGGTTGGGTCATCCTTTTTTTCCTATTCTTAAGAAACTTTGTCCCCAGTTTTCTAGCATGTCCTCTTTAGATTGTAAGTCTTATCAGTTTGCCAAACACCATCGTCTTAGTTCTAGTCCAAGAATTAATAAACAAGCTAATGCTCCTTTTGAGTTAGTACATTCTGATGTTTGGGGTCCTTGTCCAGTTACTTCTAAAACTAGGTTTAGATACTTTGTTACTTTTGTTGATGATTATTCTCAAATGACATGGTTATATTTGATAAAAAATAGATCAGAATTGTTCTCTCATTTTTCTGCTTTTTGTATTGAGATTCAAACTCAATTTCATGTGCCTATACAAATTTTAAGAAGTGATAATACTAAAGAATAGATGTAAAAAATATTTCAAAATTATATGATCCAACATGGTATTCTTCATCAAACATCCTATGTGGATACACCTTCTCAGAATGGTATTGTTGAAAGAAAAAATAGACATCTTATTGAAACTGTTAAAGCCTTATTATTTCAGATGCAGGTTCCAAAACATTTCTGGGCTGATGTTATTTGTATAACTTATTTTCTGATCAATAGGATGCCTTCCTCGGTCCTGTTTAGTGAGACTCCTTTCTATGTTCTCTTTCCTAAAAAGACATTGTTTCCCATTGAACCTAGGATATTTGGTTATACTTATTTTGTTCAAGATGTCCGCCCTCAGGTTACCAAACTCGATCCTAAATCTTTGAAGTGTATCTTTCTTGGATATTCCCGTGTACAAAAGGGATATAGGTATTATTGTCCTAGTCTTAGTAGGTATCTTATATCAGCTGATGTTACCTTTTTGGAACATACACCGCTCTCTTCATCTTCAGGTCCTACTAGTCAAGGGGAGGAGGATGATTTACTAGTTTATACTATCTCTTCTCCTTCTTCAGATCTTGTTAAGCCTCATATCACACAAACATATTCCCATCGGACACAACCTCTTGTTACTGTTGATGCACCTATTCTTGATCCTCCTACTCCATGTCCTGATAAGCCAATATCTTCGTCATCAGATTATGTTCCTAGTGATGATCTTCCCATCGCTCTCCGTAAAGGTAAACGTACATGCACCCATCTAGCTTCTTCTTTTGTTTCTTATTACCATTTGTCATCATCTTCTTGTTCTTTTAAAGCATTTCTCGATTCTGTTTCTGTTCCTAAAACTATTCATAAAGCTTTAACACATTCTGGCTGGCGTAATGCAATGATTGAGGAGATGAATGCTTTGGATGTCAATGGTACTTGGACTTTGGAAAATTTACCTGCAGAAAAGCAGACTATTAGGTGTAAATGAGTGTTTGCAGTAAAAGTTAATCTTGATGGATCTGTTGCTAGATTGAAAGTTAGACTTGTTGCTAAAGGATACGCTCAGACATATGAAGTGGATTATTCTGACACATTTTCTCCTGTTGCTAAACTTACTTCTGTTAGGCTATTTATTTTTATGGCAACTACTCATCATTGGCCTTTGCATCAGTTAGACATCAAGAATGCCTTTCTTTATGGTGACCTTCAGGAGGAAGTCTATAAGGAGCAACCACCTGGTTTTGTTGCTCAGGGGGAGTATGGGAAAGTATGTCGTCTTCGTAAGTCCTTATATGGTTTAAAACAAAGTCCTTGTGCTTGGTTTGACAAGTTTAGTAAGGCTATTAAGAAGTTTGGCATGCAGAAGAGTAAGTCTGATCATTCTATTTTCTATAAAAATTCTAATTGTGCCATCATTTTGTTAGTCGTCTATGTAGATGACATTGTATTTACTGGTAGCAACTCTACAGGGATTTCATCTCGTAAATCCTTTCTCCATACTCAGTGTCATACTAAAGATTTGGGAATGCTGAGATGTTGTTTGGGAGTTGAAGTGACAATGAGTAAGAAAGGAATATTCTTATCTCAAAGAAAGTATGTGCTAGACTTACTATCTGAAATAGGAAAATTGGGGGCTAAACCATTTAGTACTCCAATGGTTCCTAATTTGTAGCTTAAAAAAGATGGTGAATTGTTTGAAGATCCTGAGAGATACAGAAGATTGGTTGGGAAGTTGAATTATCTCATTGTGACACGCCCAAATATTGCTTATTCAGTTAGTATGGTTAGTCAATATATATAATCTTCAACTGTTGAAAGGCAATAGAAAAAATTTTGGGCTATTTAAAAGGAGCCCCTAACGTGGCATTCTGTATAGCAATTATGGTCATACTAGGATTGAGTGTTTTTCAGATGTTGATTGGGCAACGTGTAAGGAAGATCGAAGATCCACTTTAGGATATTGTGTCTTTATTGGAGGTAATTTGGTTTCATGGAAAAGCAAACAATAGAATGTAGTTTCCCAATCAAGTGCAGAGTTTGAATACAGGGCTATGGCCCAGTTTGTGTGTGAATTGATGTGGGTGTATTAACTTCTCAGTGAAGTGGGTCTTCAGGTCTGAATGCCAGCTAAATTATGGTGTGATAACCAAGCCACATTTCATATTGCGTCTAGTCCAATCTTTCATGAGTGAACCAAACACATTGAGATTGATTGTCACTTTGTTCATGAAAAGATTTAGAAAGGCTTGATTTCTACAAGATATGTGAAGACTGGAGAACAATTGGGAGATATCTTCATAAAGGCTCTTAATGAGATTCAAATTAATTATCTTTGTAACAAGCTGGGCATGATTAACATCTATGCTCCAGCTTGAGGGGGAGTGTTACAGGCTGTATATTTAGAATAGAAAGTAAATATGTAGATTGATTTGTAGGCTGATTTGTAGTGATTGATTATAGGAGATTCACCTTCCTAAATTAGGTCTCCTAGACTTGTATATATATCTATACCCTTGATGAATGAAATACAATAAGAAATTCATTCCTATTTTAGGGCACCTGAAATGTCTGCCATTATTGAAGGAGTTGAAAGATCAGACACACAAAGACTGCTTTTGAAGATCAAAAAATCAGATGAAGCCGAAACAAGAAAATAACGTCACCACCAGAGGCTGCACTGCTGCTTAGAAAATACAATCTTCTGAAAAAAGTGAATCAGAAAATATAACACTGCTGCTCACTGGACAACAGCAGAAAAATTATTGAGAAAAAAAAAAGTCTTCTACTCACAAGGCAGATTTGAAAAGAAAAATTTGAGCCAAACCCTAGGGCTCTGATACCATGAGAAAATAAAAAAAAAAAAGAAGAGAAGAGAGGATGAAGACTGAATTATAATCAACTTGATTATTCCTTCAAGCCTAATAAGATATTTATACTAATTCTTTAATACATAATAGGAAATAAAATAAAAAATATAAAAAATATTTATATTAATTTTAGCCTAAAATTAAGCAATCTAATTTCATAAATCATGCACATAATGTTTTAAATCGAGGTGATATCTCAACAGTAATGAAGTCTGGATGTTTAGCAAACAAGATGTGTTGAAAACAAAATTGGATTTTTAATATGAAACATGACATGTTCCATATGGACATTAATTTATTGTGTTGAAAACATAATTGAATTTTTAATGTGTCCCACTTGACAGCCATTTTAACTTTTCAGTTCAGCAATAAGATAATGCTACAACTTGATTTTTAGGCGTCTAATTTTTCTAAAATAGTTGCTGTAATTTTGCATCAATTTATATCTCAATCAAAATTAAATTAAGTTATTTGGAAAACTTTTGCTATTCTTATAATTTTGTTCAGACTGAATCAAATTTGTTAGAGTACAATAGATTTTGAACTAGACAAAAAAAATTAAATTAAGTGCTATCTATATATATAAATATTTTTAATAGAAAAAAAAAATACATTCCTAATCAATATTTAAGCATTTTAAAATTTAATTTGTGATGCTTCTGGTATTCAATAGTTATATTACGTTCAATTATTTTAGCAATCAAGTTAATGGGACTAAAACTTTTTCAACATTTATTTCTCCATATATATTAAATTCAAACTTAAAATCTTACTTAAATAAATTTAAATTATTTATCACTTATATCAACAAATTTTAAATTAAATTCTCAAAATTTAATTTAATGAAATTTAAACTACTTATCACTTGTATTAACATATATCAATTCAAAATTTAATTTTTAACCAATAAAATTGGAAAAAAAATTATATTTCATTTTCAATTTCTTTAATTTCATATCTGAATCAAATTTCAATTTCATTTTATGTTTCACCTATACCAAAGTATTACATCAAATTACTAATTAATTTATAATTTATATTTATATTTTAATGATTTTTTATTTAATTCATACAAATATATACAAACACATACCTGCACATATATATAAATTTAATTATCAAATATAACATAAGAATTTCCTGGAGAAAAAAAGAGCCTTAGCATTTCTTCTACTAAATCTGGGGCGACCATGGAAACAGGTCTCTAGTTTAACAAAGGTACACTTGTGAAATGCTGGTCCATAAATAAATAAGGAAAATACTACCAAAAAAAGTGACAATGTGGCAAAAGAACAACCAATGGATGCTGTCCTTTAGATTATCAACAAGATTTTTTCTTAAAAAAACAAAACTGACTTAATTTTATGCATCCTGCCCCATGCCCAATGTGATTGAAACCGTTCTGAATTTTCATGTGTTTTATTAGCCAACCACAGAAAAAGATGATAAGATATCTGATTATATGTAATACATTTTTGAAACACCACAAAGAAAATGACAAATGCTCCAGCTAGGCACTGTATCAACTACATGTCAAAAATTAAATTTAAATACTTTAATCTGCATTTGATTAATGATCATTAGTGCACCGCACGTTGTCTTAATCTAGCAATCAAATCCTTTTGACTATAGTAAAAAAATCTAGTATCAAATTCTCGAATCCCCCTCTCCCCTCATCTTTCCCCAATGGCAAATTTGATAAATTGGGAGATAATAATAGAAGGCAACCCTTCATTTTTAAATTAACAACAGTAGAAATTGAACTCTACATCTTATGATGCTCTAAAAAAGAGTTACCACTTGACTACTGTCATCCTTATTTTTCATTGTAAAATAATACCAAAACATTAACATGTACTATTAATTTGGACTGCACTATATACCATATGGAGTGACATATCACTAAGATTTTTTTTAAGCATTGTAAGAGGATATTATATATTTACCAATATTTATTTTTTATTATTAGAAAAGTAAATAAATAATACTACAATTACTGAATTAAAAATACTTAATAACCACATCTAACTGCCTTAAACCAATTTAAGAAATTATTGATAAGTTTTCATCCAAATAAAAAAGATCTTATTGTTAAGATTATATATAGATATTTTGAACTCTGTTAAGATTATATTGTTAGGATTATATATGTTCCAGTGTTTACAACCGTTTGACTGAGATTATTTTATGCTTTCAAAGTTGATGACATCTTTATAAATTACAAATTCACCAACTTGTGATGAATTTGAAATCAATTAAGCTTTTCAATTATTTTAATAAAAAAAACTGTCAGTTGTTAAGTTTGAAAATATACTAAAATTATATTTTTTTTTTGCAGATAGTACTTATAAGAGTTCTGATTATTTTAGATTTCAAGTCAAGTGAACTAATAAGAGAACAAAACTCTTTCAATATATGTTTTCTCCATTCAATAAATTTAAATCCAAAACTTTAATTAAGAAAATTTTTATAATACGTTATTTTCTCTATATTATAAATTTAATTAATCGGTATTAGTTTTTTTTTACTGTTAAATTACTCTCTCACTGGATACCTCTTGTGAGAGCAACCTAACCTCATCTCCTCTTTTGCAAGAGTGTATTTCTTTCAAAAAGAAAAAGACCAAGTTGATAGGAATGAATGGATTAAACAATTCACTTGATGCATATAGAGCTAAAAACTAATAAGAATATAAATTTAAAAATAAAATAAAAATGGAGCTAAAAAAGAACATTATCTTACCCGATTGAAGACCATGAATCCCAAGTCTAAATCAACACCCTCAAAGCAGACAGTCTTAGCATGACCACCAAGGTACTCCTCTTTCTCATACAAGACAACCTTAACTCCATCTTTCGCAAGAACATAAGCTGAAACAAGCCCACTAATGCCAGCTCCAACCACTGCAACTCTCATTTTTAACCTTAACTAATGAGTTGTTGGCTTGATTTTCCAGCTACTGATATATCTCCTTCCTGAAGGAAAATTATCCAATGAAATTCTGATGAATCTGTATGCATTTCCAGAAAATTATAACGTTCACATTCATTGTGTATGAAATGACACTTACCTTTGCAAAAAAACTATCAAGATCAAGAAGCTGCAGAAAGAGAAGAAGGATTAGTGTTGCTGGGCCATTAATCCTGACGAGCGATGTGCAGTTGTGAGAGAAGCAATTGTGTGGAGGCAGCAAATGTATACCATGGAATTCGGATGATAGATGGCCTTGGGTTATGGGGTATATATATTTCATGTACACCGCACGTGATACTACTGTACGTAGTTTTCTAGTTCCTTGAAATGCCAATAAATTATTTGAATATTTTTATTTGGAGTTTGCCTATCCTTTCATCTTTCAAACCCTATATATATATATATATATATATAAACGGAAACTAAATTTGAAATATTTTATATATTTCAAATATCATCATTTATTGTAAAATATATATTTTATATATTTTAGTATAGATGAAATTAAATTTAAAATTTTAAAATTTATCGGACGAATGGTTCATCCAATTTTATATTTTATTTTCATTTATTTTTTCAAAAGTCTTTGATATTTAGTAATTATAAATTTTTTGACTATTTTAAAGTTTGCCTTAAATGAGAACAAATCTCTCTCAATATTTATTTTTTTTATATATAAATTTTAAATTTTAAATTTTATTTAAAAAAAATTCAAACTTATTATCATTCAATTAATATTTTTTTTCCAGTGTGCTGCATCATTAACCTATTAACCTGTCCCTGCAAGATTCCAATGGTTAACTGTACGTTACTACTCTATTAGTATCAATAGGAGAGAGAAAAAATATTTTGTGTGTGGAATTTTATTAACTAGTTTTGTGTGTAGTATAACTTAAAAGGGTGAAAATATGTATTGCTACATTAGATATGAACAGTATATTATTATACGTATAAAATTATCCAATTATTTAATATACTTTTTGAACTTTTTAAAAATACAAAAATATTTCTTATAATTTTACATGTACCACAATATATTATTTATATAGTGTATATAGCAACACCAAAAATTATTCAATTTAAAATAAAATTTTAAAAGTGTTGTACATCAGACACGGAAGTTTTTGGTCCCCGACTTTTGCATGATTTGACTATGACTTAAATTTTTAAAAATTAATTTGTTTTATTTAATTAAAAGATGTTTTTTTTCATTACAAGCTAAAAGAGAAGAGGAAAAAAGAATTAATATCAGAATTTCTATTATGTTTATAAGAGTTTAGGCATTTGGTCAAAATAACACATGCAAAGATTTTATATGATCTAAAGTTGAGACATTCATAGATTATATAACAAAAATAGAATTTTTTTTATCAATAAAAATAGTACTTTTGAGTAAAAATTAATTGTAGAATGTATTATCAAACATTAATACTGCCAATGTAAATTAATATAAAGAAATTACACCACCCAACAAACCCCCCATGTTTTGTCATTTTGAAAGGTACAATAATCTATCATGAAGTATAATCGTTTTCTGAAATATTTTAAAGGACCACTTTTACTTTTCAAAGAAAAAAAAAAATATCAGAACAAAATTATTGATATGTACACTATAGCTACAAACAACAAATCCACATTATTTTGAAATAAATAAATTCAAAGAACTCGAAATCTGATCGATCATTACCAAACAAACAGATGAAAAAAAAAAAAACAGAAAGAGAATCGAAAAGAACCAGAGTTTAGTTACAGGATTGAAGGCCAAGAATCCAAGGTCTATAACAAGGATCTTGTTAGCATGACCACTTATAATTAATCTTCTTCCCCGTACAGAACAAACCTCAGCACCAGCTTTTGCATCATCAATCATGTGTGGACTTATTGGCTTGTGTTAAGTCCGAACACGAGCCCTTGCTATCATGTAAACAAGTGCATAGGCCTTAAGAGTGCACACAAGTCCACAGGCCTTTACATGCACACATATATGGACTTATAAAAGGGTTGAGCCCATGTAACTCAAAATTAATTGGTTTGTTATAAGCGGCAAGATTTAGCGCGTGTCCAAGTATTTGGCGATCATGGCACTGTGTGAGCTCAAAGCCCACTAAGAAATACAACATAAGCTTTAAGTCTATATCGGAAATATAACATGAGTCGCCACCCGGATGAGACCCGAGATACACTATACAACAATTAGCTTCCATAGAGGGCTCCAGCAGCCGTCCTTAAAGATTGAATTCGGAAACTGGGTATGAACTTTTGAAATGCCCACTCAACCTTACAGTTGACCTCCGTTTATATTTCATGTTTTATTACTTTTAATTATTTAATTATTTCTTTATTTATATGCAAATTGCAATTGCCTCCAATCAATTGTCAAGTTTTACGATTAAGTCCAAATTTGCACATTAGTTCAATTTCATAGTTATAAGCCCAACACTCATCACAAACAACAATTTGCAAAAATACATACAAAGAAATGAGTTGAGGAGAAAAGATTACAACCCATTACATAATTAAAACATAATGAAATAAAATAAATAAATGCACACACAAAAAAAAGGAGGGAGGAGAAATGAATTACATCTCTTTAAATATGCAAAAATAATAATAAAATAAACAAGAATAAATTAACTGTAGAATAAATAAAAATCTAAGAACTTATAGGAATATATATTTGATGATTAAAAATCATCTTAATATTTTCTTTGAAATGATGCAATATTGAATTTCAGTAGTGCAAAACTAAATCTTTTCTTCTTTCTCCAAATCAAAAACTTTCTTTGTTTTTTATTTTCTTCTTGTTCTTCTTCTTTCTTTTCTTTTTTTTCTCTCTCTTTTTTTTTTCCTTACCTTCCTCTCTCACCCGTTCAACCCCTCTTCCAAAAAACTCTCTACCCTTTTTCTACCCAAAAATCCCCTCTTTATTATT
>CATIWM010019262.1:0-11648 GCA_949671775.1 Mallotus repandus | reverse complement strand
GTTTATACTAGATGTGCCTGAGTGATTTCAAAAGAAGCCTCAGGAATTAAAGAACATTCTACCCTTAACTGAAATTGATAACTTGGTTAATATAATCCTCTAAATCAAGAAGGGTCCTGTGTGAAGCGATCTCCGGGCTCTATTTCTCAATATTGTTCGTTTTATTCATTTATTCATTTTAATTATCATTCTGATGCTTACTCAATTAGTAGTTTAATTCACTTTCGATCATTAACTTATTAGCTCATAAGAACAACAATCACACCTAGTGTTAGAATCAAATTCCTCCCTATGAGACGATAACTCTACTTATCATATACTACTTGTTCGATCCGTGCACTTGCGGAACGCCTAACATCTATGAGGGGTGTTACCACTATTGCCCTAACACAATAGCTTTAGGCCCAAAATCCATCACTTAGGGCTTCAAATTTCAGTTTGAGCTTTTATGTTTATTTTGGGTTTTTTTTCCAATTTCAGATAGGGTTTTTTCCTAGCCCGTGTTTGTTTGTCATTTTTAGATGTTTTGAGATAGTTTTATTGAGTCAAAAATAAAAATTTCTATTTTCCCCAAATATTCATGGACCAGACAACCTTGGAATATGTAGAGCATTTGGATTTTGAAATGATTGCACAATGCAAGTTCAGAAGGGGTCCGATTTAGCTGCGGGGCCCATAATATATCAAAATGGAGCTGACTTAGAGGCCTACGAGGGATGTTACTGCAGTAGCTATAACACAATAGCTTCAGGCCCAAAATCCATCGTGTAGCGCTTCAAATTTCAGTTGGAAATTTTATGTTTATTTTGGGGGGTTTTTTTTTTCAATTTTCAACTAGGGTTTTTTCCTAGCCAGTATTTGTTTGTCATTTTTAGACGTATTAAGATATTTTTGTTGAGTTAATAATAAAAAATTTTATTTTCCCCAAATATTCACAAACCAAACAGCCTTGGAATATATAGAGCATTTGGATTTTAAAACGATTGCGCAATGCAGGTTTGGAAGGGTGTAACTTTCAGGTCTAATTGAACTGTAGGGCCTATAATATATCAAAATGAAGTTGACTTAGAGGCTTACAAGGGATGTTACTGCTATGGCCATATCACAATGGCTTCAGGCCCAAAATCCATCATTTAGGGCTTCAAATATCAGTTTAAAATTTTATGTTTATTTTGGGGTTTTTCTTTTGGATTTCTTACAATTTTCAGCTAGGATTTTTTCCTAGATAGTGTTTGTTTTTCATTTTTAGATATTTTGAGACTGTTTAATTGAATTAATAATAAAAATTTCTATTTTTCTTAAATATTCACGGACTAGACAGCCTTGGAATATATAGAGCGTTTAGATTTTGAAATGATTGCGCAATGTGGGTTAAGAAGGGTCTAACTTTCAGGTCCGATTAAACTATAGGGCCCATAATATATCAAAACAAAACTGATTCAATGGCCTACGAGAGGTGTTATCGTTATAGCCATAACACAATAGCTTCCGGCCCAAAATCCATCAGTTAGCACTTCAAATTTTAGTTTGAGCTTTTATGTTTATTTTTGGGTTTTTTTTTATTTTTTTCGCAATTTTCAGCTAGGGTTTTTTCCTTGCCAGTGTTTGTTTGTCATTTTTAGATGTTTTGAAATAGTTTTGTTCAGTTAATAATAAAATTTTCTATTTGCCCTAAATATTCACGGACCAGACAGCCCTGAATATATAAAGCATTTAGATTTTGAAATGATTGCACAGTGCAGTCTAACTTTTAGGTCTGATTAAGCTGCGGGGCCTATAATATATCAAAACAAAGTTAACGAAGAGGTCTATGAGGGGTGTTACCGCTATAGTCGTAACACAATAGCTTCAGGCCCAAAATCCATCATTTAGGGCTTCAAATTTCAGTTTGAACTTTTATGTTTATTTTGGGGGTTTTTTTTGTAATTTTTAGCTAGGGTTTTTTCCTGGCTAGTGTTTGTTTGTCATTTTTAGATGTTTTGAGAAAGTTTTGTTGAGTTAATAAAAAAATTTTCTACTTTCCTTAAATATTCATGGACTAGACAACCCTGGAATATATAAAGCGTTTGGATTTTGAAATGATTGCGCAATGCGGGTTCGGAAGGGTCTAACTTTCAGGTTCGATTGAGCTGCGGGGCCTATAAAATATCAAAACAAAGCTAACTTAGAGGCCTACGAGGGGTGTTACCACTATTGTCATAACACAATAGCTTTAGGCTGAAAATCCATTGTTTAGGGCTTCAAATTTCAATTTGAGCTTTTATGTTTATTTTGGGGGTTTTTTTATTTTTTTTCCAATTTTCAGCTAGGGTTTTTTCTTAGCCCGTGTTTGTTTGTCATTTTTATATGTTTTGAGACAGTTTTGTTGAGTTAAAAATTAAAATTTCTATTTTTTCCAAATATTCACGGACCAGACCACCTTGGAATATGTAGAGCGTTTGGATTTTGAAATGATTGTGTAATGCGGGTTCAGAAGGGTCTAACTTTCAGGTCTGATTGAGCTGTGGGGCCCATAATATATCAAACGAAGCTGACGTAGAGGCCTATGAGGGGTGTTACTGCTATAGCCGTAACACAATAGTTTAAGTCCCAAAGTCTATCATTTAGGGCTTCAAATTTCAGTTTGAAATTTTATGCTTACTTTGGGGTTTTTTTTTTGTAATTTTCAGCTTAGGTTTTTTCCTAGCTAGTGTTTGTTTGTCATTTTTAGATGTATTGAGATAGTTTTAGTGAGTTAATAATAAAAATTTCTATTCTCCCCAAATATTCACGAACCAGACAGCCCTAGAATATAGAGAGCATTTTGATTTTGAAAGGATTGCGCAATGCGGGTTCGGAAGGGTCTAACTTTCAGGTCTGATTGAACTGCGAGGCCTATAATATATCAAAACAAAGTTGAATTAGAGGCCTACAAGGGATGTTAATGCTATGGCCGTATCACAATGGCTTCAGGCCCAAAATCCATTGTTTAAGACGTCAAATTTTAGTTTGACATTTTATGTTTATTTTGGGGTTTGTTTTTGGATTCTTTGCAATTTTCAGCTAGGGTTTTTTCCTAGCCAGTGTTTGTTTGTCATTTTTAGATGTATTGAGATAGTTTTATTGAGTTAATAATAAAAATTTCTATTCTCCCCAAATATTCACGGACCAGATAGCCCTAGAATATATAGAGCATTTCGATTTTGAAAGGTTTGCGCAATGCAGGTTCGAGAGGGTCTAACTTTCAGGTCCGATTGAACTGCGGGGCCCATAATATATCAAAACAAAACTAACTCAATGGCCTACAAGAGGTGTTATCACTATAGCCATAACACAATAGCTTCAAGCCCAAGATCCATTAGTTAGGGCTGTAAATTTCAATTTGAGCTTTTATGTTTCTTTTGATGATATTTTTTTTGGTTTTTTTTTTTTTACAATTTTCAGTTAGGGTTTTCTCCTAGCTAGTGTTTGTTTGTCATTTTTAAATGTTTTAAAATAGTTTTATTAAGTTAATAATAAAATTTTATATTTTCCCCAAATATTCACAGACCAGATAGCCGTGGAATATATAAAGCATTTAGATTTTAAAAAGATTGCACATTGCAGGTTCAAAAGGGTCTAACCTTTAGTTCCGATTGAGCTGCGGGGCCTATAATGCATCAAAATAAAGCTGACTTAGAGGTCTACAAGGAGTGTTACCACTATTGTTGTAACACAATAGCTTCAGGCCCAAAATCCATCGTTTAGGGCTTCAAATTTCAGTTTGAGCTTTTATGTTTATTTTGGGGTTTTTTTTTGTTATTTTTCCAATTTTCAGCTAGGGTTTTTTCCTAGCTCATGTTTATTTGTAATTTTTAGATGTTTTGAGATAGTTTTGTTGAGTTGATAATAAAAATTTCTATTTTCCCCAAATATTCACGGACCAGACAACGCTGGAATATATAGACCGTTTGGATTTTGAAATGATTGCGCAATGCGGGTTCGGAAGGGTCTAGCTTTTAGGTCCAATTGAATTACGGGGCCTATAATATATCAAAATGAAGCTGACTCAGAGGTCTATGAGGGGTGTTACCGCTATAGCTGTAACATAATAGCTTCAGGCTCAAAATCCATCGTTTAGGGCTTCAAATTTCCATTTGATATTTTATGTTTATTTTGGGTTTTTTATTATTTTTTGTAATTTTTATCTAGGATTTTTTCCTAGATAGTGTTTGTTTGTCATTTTTAGTTGTTTTAAGACTGTTTAATTGAGTTAATAATAAAATTTTTTATTTTCCCCAAATAGTCATGGACCAGACAACCCTGAAATGTATAGAGCATTCGGATTTTCAAATGATTGCACAATGCGGGTTCGAAAGGATCTAACTCTTAGGTCCGATTAAACTATGGGGCCCATAATATATGAAAACGAAGCTGACTCAGAAGCCTACAAGTGGTGTTATCATGATAGCCATAACACAATTGTTCCACGCCTAAAATCCATTGTTTCGGGCTTTAAACTCCAGTTTTATCTTTTATGTTTATTTTGGGGTTTTTTTTCCAATTTTCATCTTTGGTTTTTTCCTAGCAGTTTTTGTTTGTTATTTTTAAACATTTTGGGATAGTTTTGTTGAGTTAATAATAAAAATTTATATTTTCTCTAAATATTCACGGACTAGACAGACCTGGAATTTATAGAGCGTTTGGATATTGAAACGATTATGCAATACAGTTCGGAAGGGTCTTACTTTCAGGTCTGATTGAACTATGGGGTCTATAATATATCAAAACAAAGCTGACTCAGTGGCCTATGAGTGGTGTTACCACTATTGTCATAACACAGTAGCTTCAGGCCCAAAATCCATCATTTAGAGCTTCAAATTTCAGTTTGACATTTTATGTTTATTTGGAGGGTTTTTTTATTGGTATTTTTCCAATTTTCAGCTACGGTTTTTTCCTAGACAGTCTTTGTTTGTAATTTTTAGTTGTTTTGAGACATTTTAGTTGAATTAATAGTAAAAATATCTATTTTTCCCGAGTATTCATGGACCAGACAGCCCTGGAATATATATAGCGTTTGGATTTTAAAACGACTGCGCAATGCGGGTTTGGAAGCATCTGACTTTCATGTCCGATTGAACTATGGGGCCCATAATATATCAAAATGAAGCTAACTCAGAGGCCTACAAGGGGTGTTGCTACTATAGCAGTAACATAATAGCTTCAGGCCCAAAATCCATCGTTTAGGGCTTCAAATTTTAGTTTGAGCTTTAATGTTTAATTTGGGAGTTTTTTTTATTTTTTTTTTGTAATTTTCAGCAAGGAATTTTTTCCTGGCCTTGTTTGTCATTTTTAGATCTTTTGAGATAGTTTTGCTGAGTAAATAATAAAAATTTCTATTTTTCCTAAATATTCACTGACCAGACAGCTCTGGAATATATAGAGCATTTGGATTATGAAACGATTGCGCAATTCAGGTTCGGAAGGGTCTAATTTTCAGGTCCGATTGAACTACGGGACCCATAATTTATCAAAAGGAAGCTGACTCAGAGGCCTATGAGGGTTGCTACCGCTATAGCCATAACACAATAGTTTTAGGCCCAAAATCCATCATTTAGGGCATCAAAGTTAAGTTTGAGCTTTTATGCTTATTTTGGGATTTTTTTTGGTGTTTGGCAATTTTCAGTTAGAGTTTTTTTCTAGACAGTGTTTGTTTGTGATTTTTAGATGTTTTGAGATAATTTTGTTGAGTTAATAATAAAAATTTCTATTTTTGACAAATATTCACGAACCAGACAGCCCTGGAATATATAGAGTGTTTGGATTTTAAAATGATTGCACAATGCGAGTTCGGAATGGTCTAACTTTCTGCATCGATTGAATTGTGGGACCTATATTATATTAAAACGAAGCTGACTCAAAGGCCTACAAGGGGTGTTACTACTATAGCCATAACAAAATAGCTTCAAGCCCGAAATCCATCGTTTAAAGCTTTAAATTTTAGTTTTTTTGTTTATTTTAGGGTTTTTTTTTGCTTTTTTGCAATTTTCAGTTAGGGTTTCTTCCTAGTCAGTGTTTGTTGTAATTTTTAGATGTTTTGAGACATTTTTGTTGAGTTAATTATATAAATTTATATTTTCCCAAAGTATTCAAAACCAAACAGCCCTGGAATATATAGAGTGTTTGGATTTCAAAATGATTGCGCAATGTAGGTTCGAAAGGGTCTAACTTTCAGGTCTGATTGAACTGTAGGGCCCATAATATATCAAAACAAAGCTGACTCTAAGGCCTATGAGGGGTGTTACTGCTATAGCCATAACACAATAGCTTCAGGCCCCAAATTTATCATTTAGGACTTTAAATTTCAGTTCGAGCTTTTATGTTTATTTTGCGTTTTTTTTTTTGGTTTCTTTGCAATTTTCAGCTAGGGTTTTTTCTTAGTTAGTGTTTGTTTGTTATTTTTAGATTTTTGAAATAGTTTTGTTGAGTTAAGAATAAAAAATTTCTATTTTTCCCAAATATTAACGGACCAGAAAGCCCTAGAATATATAGAGCGTTTGGATTTTGAAATGATTGCACAATGCAAGTTCTGAAGGCTCTAACATTCATGTCCGATTGAACTGCATGGCCTATAATATATCAAAACGAAGATACCTCAGAGATCTACAAGGGGTGTTACCACTATAGCCGTAACACACTAGCTTCAGGCCCAAAATCCATTGTTTAGGGCTTCAAATTTCTGTTTGGGCTTTTATGTTTATTTTGGGGGGGTTTTTTTGGTGTTTTTGCAATTTTCAGCTGGGGTTTTTTCCTAGCCAGTGTTTGTTTTTCATTTTTAGATGTTTTGAGATAGTTTTGTTGAGTTAATAATAAAAATTTCTATTTTCCCTAAATATTCACGGACCAAACAGCCCTAGAATATATTAAGCGTTTAGATTTTGAAATGATTACGCAATGCAGGTTCGGAAGGGTCTAAATTTCAAGTTCGATTAAACTGTGGGGCCCATAATATATCAAAACAAAGCTGACTCAAAACCCTATGAGGGGTGTTACTACTGGAGCCGTATCACAATAGCTTCGAGCCCAAAATACATTGTTTAGGGCTTCAAACTTCTGTTTGAGCTTTTATGTTTATTTTGGGGTTTTTTTTTTGCAATTTTCATCTAGGGTTTTTTCTTAGCTAATGTTTTTTTTCATTTTCAGGTTTTTTGATATAGTTTTGTCAAGTTCATAAAGAAAATTTATATTTTCCCCAAATATTCACAGACCAGACAGCCCTGGAATATATAGAGCATTTGGATTTTGAAACAATTGACCAATTCGGGTTTGGAAGGGTCTAAATATTAGGTTCGATTGAACTGTGGGGCCCATAATATATCAAAATGAAGCTGACTAAGAGGCCTACGAGGGGTTATACTGCTATAGCCATAACATAGTAGCTTCAGGCCCAAAATCCATTGTTTAGGGCTTTAAATTTCAGTTTGAGCTTTTATGTTTATTTTGGGGTTTTTTTTTGTTTTTTGCAATTTTCAGGGAGGGGTTTTTCCTAGCCAGTGTTTATTTGTCATTTTAAGTTGTTTTGAGACAGTTTTGTTGAGTTAATAATAAAAATTCTTATTTTTCCCAAATATTCACAAACTAGACAGCCCTGAAAGATATGGAGCATTTGGATTTTGAAATGATTGCGCCATGCGGGTTCTGAAGGGTCTAAATTTCAGGTCCAATTGAACTGCGAGGCCTATAATATATCAAAACGAAGTTGACTCAAAGGCCGACAAGGGGTGATACTGCTATAGTCGTAACACAATAGCTTCAGGCCCAAAATCCATCGTTTAGGGCTTCAAATTACAATTTGAGCTTTTATATTTCTTTTGGGGGTTTTTTTTTATTTTTCTACAATTTTCAGCAAGGGTTTTTTCCTAGCTAGTGTTTGTTTTTAATTTTTAGATGTTTTGAGACAGTTTTGTTGAGTTAATAATGAAAATTTTTATTTTCCTCAAATATTCACGGACCAGACAACCCTAGAATATGTAGAGAGTTTGGATTTTAAAATGATTGCACAATGCGGGATCCGAGGTGTCTAACATTCAGGTTCGATTGAACTGTGGAGCCCATAATATATCAAAAGGACGCTAACTTAGGGGTCTACGAGGGGTGTTACTCTCATAGCCGTAACACAATAGCTTTAGTACCAAAATCCATCATTTAGGGTTTCAAATTTCAGTTTGAGCTTTTATGTATATTTTGGTTTTTTTTTTTTTTTTTTGCAATTTTCAGCTAGGGTTTTTTCCTAACCAGTGTTTGTTTGTCATTTTTAGATGTTTTGAGATAGTTTTATTGAGTTAATAATAAAAATTTCTATTTCCCAAATATTCACGAACCAGACAGCCCTAGAATATATAGAGCAATTGGATTTTAAAATTATTGCGCAATGCGGGTTTGGAAGGGTCTAAATTTCAGGTCCGATTGAACTGCAGGGCCCATAATATATCAAAACAAAGCTGACTTAGAGCCCTATGAGGGGTGATACCACTATAGCCGTAACATAATAGCTTCAGGCCCAAAATCCATCGTTTAGGGCTTTAAATTTTAGTTTGAGCTTTTATGTTTATTTTAGTGTTTTTTTTTTATTTTTTTGCAGCTTTCAGTGAGGGTTTTTTCTTAGCTAGTGTTTGTTTGTCATTTTTTTGATGTTTTGAGACAGTTTTGTTGAGTTAATATTAAAAATTTCTATTTTCCCCAAATATTCATGGACTAGACAGCCCTGGAATATATGGAGCGTTTTGATTATGAAATGATTGCACAATGCAGGTTCGGAAGGGTCTAAATTTCAGGTTCAATTAAACTACAGGGCCAATAATACATCAAGACGAAGCTGACTCAAAGGCCTAAAAGGGGTGTTAACGTTATTTTTATAACCCAATAGCTTCGAGGGAAAAATCAATCGTTTAGGTCTTTAAATTTCACTTTGAGCTTTTGTTTTTATTTTAGGGGTTTTTTTTTTGGTTTTTTTGAAATTTTTAGCGAGGGTTTTTTCCTAACCAGTCTTTGTTTGTCATTTTTAGATATTTTGAGACAATTTTATTTAGGTAATAATAATAATTTCTATTTTCCCCAAATATTCACAGACCAGACAGCCTTCGAATATATAGAGCGTTTGTATTTTGAAACGATTGCGCAATGCGGGTTTGGAAGGGTCTACATTTCAGGTCCGATTAAACTGCAGGGCCCATAATATATCAATACGAAGCTGACTCAGAGCCCTTTAAAGGGTGTTACCATTATAGCTGTAACACAATAGCATCAGGCCTAAAATCCAACGTTTAGGGCTTCAAATTTAAGATTAAGATTTTCGGTTTATTTTGGGGGGTTTTTTTTTGGTTTTTTGCAATTTTCAGCGAGGGTTTTTTCCTAGCCAATGTTTGTTTGTTATTTTTAGATGTTTTGAGACAATTTTGTTGAGTTAATATTAAAAATTTCTATTTTCCCAAAATATTCATGGACTAGACAGCCCTAGAATATATGAAGTGTTTGGATTTTCAAAATTATTGCACAACATAAGTTCGGAAGGGTCTAAATTTTAGGTTTTATTGAACTACAGGACCTATAATACATCAAAAAAAAGCTGACTCAGAGGCCTACAAGGGGTGTTACCACTATAGCCGTAACACAATAGCTTCAGGCACAAAATCCATCGTTTAGGGCTTTAAATTTCAGTTTGAGTGTTTATGTTTATTTTAGGGCTTTTGTTTTTGGCTTTTCTGCAATTTTCAGCTAGGGTTTTTTCCTTGCAAGTGTTTGTCTATAATTTTTAGATGTTTTGAGATAGTTTTGTTGAGTTAATAATAAAAATTTATATTTTTCCCAAATATTCACGGACCAGTCAGCCTTGGAATATAGAGAGTGTTTGGATTTTGACACGATTGCGCAATGCGGGTTCGGAATGATCTAACTTTTAGGTCCGATTGAACTGCAGGGCCCATAATATATCAAAACAAAGCTAACTCAGAGACCTACAAGAGATGTCACCGCTATAGCTATAACACAATTGCTTCAGGCCCAAAATCCATCGTTTAGGGCTTCAAATTTCAATTTGAGCTTTTTCGTTTATTTTGGGTGTTTTTTTAGGGTTTTTTGTAATTTTCAGCTAGGGTTTTTTCCTAGCCTTTGTTTGTTTGTCATTTTTAGATGTTTTGAGATATTTTTGTTGAGTTAATAATAAAAATTTCTATTTCCCCTAAATATTCGTGGACTAGACAGCCCTTGAATATATGGAGCGTTTGGATTTTGAAATGATTGCGCAATACAAGTTCGGAAGGGTCTAACTTTCAGGTCCAATTGAACTATGGGCCCTATAAGATATCAAAAAGAAGCTGACTCAGAGGCCTATGAGGGGTGTTATCGCTATAACTGTAACACAATAGCTTCAGGCCCAAAATCTATTGTTTAGGGATTAAAATTTAAGTTTGAGCTTTTATGCTTATTTTGGGGTTTTTTTTTTGCTATTTTTAGCTAGGGTTTTCTCCTAGCCAATGTTTGTTTGTCATTGTTAGATGTTTCGAGATAGTTATGTTGAGTTAATAATAAAAATTTCTATTTTCCCCTAATATTCACGGACCAGACAACTTTGGAATATATAGAGCTTTTGGATTTTGAAACGATTGCGCAATACGAGTTCGGAATGGTCTAACTTTCATGTCCGATTGAACTGCGGGGCCTATAATATATTAAAACAAAGCTAACTCAGAGGTCTAAAAGGGATGTTACCACTATAGCCATAACACAATAGCTGCAGGCCAAAAATCCATCTTTTACAGCTTCAAATTTCAGTTTGAGCTTTTATAGTTATTTTGGGGGCTTTTTTTCATTTTCTTGCAATTTTCAGCTACGGTTTTTTCCTAGACAGTGTTTGTTTGTCATTTTTAGTTGTTTAGAGATAATTTTGTTTTCCCCAAATATTCACGGACCAGACAACCCTAGATTATATAAAGCGTTTCAATTTTAAAACGATTGCACAATGCAGGTTTGGAAGCTGACTCAGGTCTGATTGAACTGCGGGGCCCATGATATATGAAAACGAAGCTGACTTAGAGGCCTATAGGGTGTTTTACCATTAAAGTAGTAACACAATAGCTTCACGCCCAAATTCCTTCATTTAGGGCGTCAAATTTCAGTTTGAGCTTTTATGTTTTACGTTGGTGGTTTTTTTTCTTGGTTTTTTTGCAATTTTCAGCTAGGGTTTTTTCCTAGCGAGTGTTTACTTGTCATTTTTAGATCGTTTTAGACATTTTCATCTAGTTAATAATAGAAATTGCTATTTTCCCTAAATTTTCAAGTACCAGACAATCCTGGAATATATAAAGCGTTTGGATTTTGAAACGATTACGTAATGCAGGTTCTGAAAGGCCTCACTTTCAGGTCCGATTGAAATGCGGAGCTCATAATATATCAAAATGAAGCTAACTCAGAGGCCTACGAGGAGTGTTACTGATATAGCTATAACACATCAGCATAAGGCTAAAAATCCATAATTTAGGGCTTCAAATTTGAGTTTGAGCTTTTATGTTTATTTTTGGGGTTTTTTTTTTTTTACAATATTTAGTTAAGGATTTTTCCTAGACAGTGTTTGTTTGTCATTTTTAGATGTTTTGAGACAGTTATGTTGAGTTAATAATAAGAATTTCTATTTT
>CATIWM010019248.1:0-21275 GCA_949671775.1 Mallotus repandus | reverse complement strand
AAGGCATATGGCAAAGCATCAAAGAATAAATGTTGAAGCCAATGTATAATTACTTATTATTTTGCTATAAGAATAAATTATAAGCCATTTAAGTGATAACAGATTCTGAGAAAAAAGCTAGACCAAGTTCACTCTATTAATTGGTCATATTTTTAGGAACATACAAATTCATATAAATAAATATCAACCAGAAGTTTGTCAAATTTTTTTGTTTTTAAAAACAAAAAAAAATGACAAAATCCTAAAAATGGCAACTGCAATATGTGTGTGTGTGTGTGTGTATATATATATATATACCATAAATGGCCAAGGATCTTAGGGGTAACACTGTAGATGTATATGAATGCAAATGATGGTATCAAATCACAATGCCAGTCTCACACTCCAGTTACAGGCTAGACACAGAGGTTACTAGGCGAAATGCAACAAGAATTTCACAGAGTTTCTGATGTCCAGGATCCTATTTTCATAGGCAAGCACAAAGCATACGTTCTACTACTTAAGAGATGCAAAGAAAGTAAATAAATCTTTAAAGAAAGAAAATTAAAACATATAAGAAGAAGTTGTTATAGAAAGCTTTACTTTATTTTTCCAAGTAAGGGGAAAATACATAAGTTCTTTATCCAGAAAGCAAAGGAATTATATAGAACTCTGCTAAAGCTTTATAAGTGAGTTATAAATTTAAGCTAAATTCTAAACTTTACTCAGAGAGGAAAGATAAGCTTTTCAACTCTCTATGATCTTTACAATTGTGTTTTGCCTAAAATTATCTTCTACCTTCTATTGTTGGAGGAGGCTTCTTTATATAGAGAGCTGAAGAGGATCCTATAGGAGCATGAGATACTTCAGGATGAGAGGCAGGTCCTGATGTCTTCGTGATTGGTGGAGAAATATAGCTAGCCTCTGTCTTTATCTATAATGCATCTTGACTTTAGTGAGAGTACTCCTACCAGGTCTTGAAAATGGAACTCGGGGCCCCATCCTTATTGAGTGATGGAGTGAAGTGGACCTGAGCTGAAGCAAGAGCGGAATATTTGACATAAAAGTCAAATTTCCCTGATGGTTGTCTGAGAGTGTCCCATATATCTGGCGTAGGGTGACCCAGAAAGAAAATATTTAATTAAATAACTTTTTTTTAACACCCTAACTTTTGCATGGTCCATCCAAAAAGGATTTTCAACCCATCAGGTTGTACTATAACAAAATAAATAGTTACAGAGCTTTATAACTTTAAAAGAGCTTTATAAGCCAATGGGCTTAATAGGAGGAAAAATTCCAAAAAAATCATCCTTATTATCATTACCCAAATCAATGAAGGGTTATGAGTCTTCAAACATATTGGAATTGGTAGAAGAAGTGGCCCTGGATTGGACTAATTGTTGCATTATACTGAAGTATTCTTCTTCTATTTTTGCAGCTTTAAGGAGTGCACTGGCAGGAGACTTTTGAGCAAGGAAGTTAGACTAGGAGGGAGAACTTCAAAGGTATCCATGCTTTTGGAGCCATATTGTAATAGCAGACTGAAATTTTTTCTAGAATTTTATAAGAATTCCACCACTTTACTTTGAACTTTCTCAGGAGAAGAACTATAATGTCATTATTGTGAGAATAGTCAAGGTACCATTGGCATAACTTAGTGCAATAAAGGGATAAAAGGGGAAACTTTTTCTCATGAGAAGAAGGTTTGTAATGTGTTTCAAAGAGTTCAAAACCATTACGGATATCAGAGGGGAAAATATCTGGAATAGGTCCATAATTATTCCACCATCTGGTGAACCATGCAGGGAACTTTGATATGTTAGCATGATCAGTGAGGAAGAATAACCATGAATGGGTTCTATAACTATCTTGGATGAGGAAGGTATTAAACCATTCCTATTCATAATCCGAATAGGAAAATGTTCATCAAAAGTTTAATTTGGTCTAAAAGTTTACAGTGGCTTTTTTTTAGAGAGTTCTTGACCTCATTCTTTAGGATGGAGGAGTTTGAGGATTTTATAGGTAGAGTAGGAAGGGTCAAGAGAACCTTTATGATAGAAGCTTTTGAACTTAGCAGAATCTGTGAATTCCAAAACAGTTTGGTAATACTCTTGGGGTTTAGAAATATCCCAAGGTTTGTAAAACTAATTTTTTGGAAAATGATTTTGTAGAGAAAAGAAAGGATCTTTATGATAAAACCTGTCTTTGACTGTTAAAATATTTTGAAAAGTGGTTTTTAGCAGGAATTTACAAGCTTTTACTTTATTTTGAGATAAAACAATTTGTGAACTACTTTGTGTAAACACAGAATTTAAATTAATTTAAGAAAGGGTTTTTGAGGAAGAAAATTCACCTTTCTCAGTTTTAGAAACCAATTGAAAAGCTTTACCTGAGGGGCTTGGGAGGCCCAAGATACTTGGAGGCTCAGAAGCTAGAGGCTTCAGAGTAGCCTGAATAACTTTAAGAAGTTCTAGGGTTTGAGAGATGGATTCAACCCATTGTTGAACCCCAAGTGCTTTAGAGGAGTCATCTTTACTTTGCTCTTCGCTGACAATGTCATACCAAGACTTGATTGGCTTTTCAGAAGAAAGAGGAGGAGATACTTTATCTGACTCTATTTTTTCTTTATCTTTCTTTTTTTGAACCATTTTTATATGTTTTAGAAGAATTCTCTGGTCAGAAAGTCTAGCAAAGAATTTTCATTTCCTTTAATAAATTCTATATCAAAATCAAAGATACTCAAAATAGCTTGCCTTCTTGCAAAAAATTGTTTTGATGCAATATTTTGAAAATCTTTTTGTAAAATTTCTTTATCATATTTACAATCAATACGAAGTAAAAATTTTTGATTGAGTAAATCATATTAAAACTTTGTGATGCAAAGAACAATAGAAAGAATTTCTTTTCTGATTGTCAAGTAGTTTTTTTGGGTATCATTCTAGTGTCCTGAAGTGTACTGTACAACTACTTCCCACCCATCTTAAACTTACTTTAAAATATAACCATATCCTACGTTACTAGCATCTGTCTCTACAACTTTAGGGAGACTGGGATCAAGTAGATGATGGCATAGGATCTCAGTTATATATTTCTTTATCTATTGGATGACCTTCATGTGTTCATCTATCGTAGGAACATGATTCTTTCTTAACCTATCATGCAGAGGTTTGGCAATTCTATTTATGTGAGGATTTTAATTGGGTTTTATCTAAGATTTTATCAGGGAACTTGTTGGCAAACTCTAACGATCTTTCTATGGGAATAATGGTTCTACAGCAAATATAATGCCCTTAGAATCTGACTCTATTTTTGAAAAATGATATTTTCTTAGCAAAGACAACAAGACCAAAAGCTTTAATGGGATATAGAAAAGTCCTTAAATGTTTGTAATGCTGCTCAATAGAATTTTAAAAAATAAGCACATTATCAATATAAATAATGCATAATTTAGAATAAGGATTGAAAATATCATTTATTATTCTTTGAAATTCTAAGGGTGCATTTTTCAAACCGAAAGGCATTACATTCCACTCATACAATCCAAAGGGGACTGTAAAAGCAGTTTTGTAACGATGTTCTTTAGCCATCTATATTTGCCAAAATCCTTATTTCATATCAAATTTTGAAAATACAAATGCAGAATGAAGTTTTTGTAAAAGATCTTTTTTGTTTGGAATTGGATACCTTATCCACTTTAGAGCTTTATTCAAAGGTTTGTAATTAATTATAAGCCTAGGAGTGCCTCTTTCTCGTTTTGAACATTTATTAACATAGAAAGTTGCACATCTACAAGGAGACCTAGATTTAGAGATTAATCCCTTGGACTTGAGGTCCTGGATTTCCTTTCTATAGTGCTGTTTTAATTCAGTATTCATCTGAATTGGACTAGCTTTAGTAGGAATGTTCTTCTCATCAAATCCAGACTAATAAGGTAAGTCAACAATATATTGTTTCCTTGTAGGAGAAGCAGGGGTGAAAGAGACTTTATTTCTTATTGACGCTCGGTGTAGATTGGTCTGGCTATATTGGTACTGTGATCTACATTCCTGAGTGAAGTAAGGGGTAGATCAAATGTGGAATATCTGGCTGAGGAGGTATATGGTAGATTTATGATACATGGCAGGTTTGGGTGGCGATCTACTTGATCTATATAAGGAAGGCTAATAATTCTTGGTAGATCAAGGTTTTGGTGTGGCTGTTCTTTATATGGAAGATTAATGACAGAGGGTATCTGTGACAATCTTCCTAGATCTAAAGATTCTGATGATGAGGCATCAAAAAATATAGAGCTAGAAGATGCTCTGTCAAAATTGATCTTTACTCTTCCATCCTAGAACTGGGTTATATGTTTTATTTGAGTGTTTGGGGCAGACTTTTCAGTGTTTATAGGTACTGGTTCAGTAGGACTTTCTAAGATCTAGTCTTAAGGAAGTGTTATCTAGTTCCATTGAATGGGTTTGGGGATAACCACTTTTACTTTAGTCATATCTATTTGGAGAAGCAGAGTTTCTCCATTTTTACTATGAAATCAACTCTTTGTAGCAAAATCAAACATTATGGCTTTATAATGAACTTTTAAAATTAATGCAATTAGAATTGATCTGTCATCCATAGTATAATTATGGGTCTAGATCTGTAAAACTAATGACTTTAAAAGATTTGCATCGTTTAAAGAAACAGTAAAGATTGGATAACAATCAAATGTTATGGGACCTTTAGAGTGGCTGGACTTAATGGTTCCCAATAGTGAGTCTTCAAACTTTCTAAACCTTTTGTCTGTAAGAGCCACAAGGATAAAAGTATTTATACTTTCTCTATTCAGGGGCTTTAAACTAACCTGGACAAGTCCTATATGGATATACCTGAAACCTTTAGCTTTATGTTTTTTTTTATGGAATAGGAAGAAAGAAGCTTTATCTCATCTTTAGCTTTATCTAACTAGACATCTCTTTCTTCAATTTTGATTGCATATTTGATTTGAAGAGGTTTAACCTAGAGGTCTTATACACATGATCTTTATGGACTTCTGTGAGTTTGAAATCATCAATGCACTTGCCAAAGTCTTCAATAGTGGATTTGTCACTACTGACTAGATTCCTTTGAACTTTAGCAGAAGATGAAATAGGGGAAGAAGAAGAAGATATGGTTCTATCAAAGATAGGATACATGCTAGGACTAAAGAAGGAAACTACAGCTACAACTCACGGGCTAAACGAACGGTGTGATCCTATATAATTATTTACAAGTCTTTCCTAGTAAATACATATAAAAGAGAAAAAGTGCAGAAATATAAATCTAGTCTTAAACCTATTATACACCTGTAAAATAGAGGTTAGCGTAGACATATGCATTCACTCATTCAATTAGGCAATAGATAAGCAAGGAGTATTCGCTCAATTAGAAGAGCAAATATAAGCATAATTGTGTGCATTTGCAAGAATTATTATGAAAATTTTTTGAATAGTATAGAAATAACGAAAGATGCATCATTGCGTCATTGGACCACAAAATGGAGGCTCTAGCTCAAAAATGTAAATTTTCACATTATTGAATGCATTTTAATGCAAAAATGAGGGAAAATACTTATTTTCTGGTTTGATGAATGAAAAAGTGCAGTCATGAATGCAAGTGTGCAGTTATTATGCAAAAGTACGACTTTTATGTTGAAAATGTAAAATTTATATTGGAAATGTAAAAATTATACTAAATGATAATGTTGTTATTTACTAGATGCAAAATACACATTCTACATGAAAAATAATGATTTTTCATATAAAGCTGCATAATGACATGAAAATGCTGATTACGATGTTAAAATGTCATTTTTATCAATAAAGTATGTTAAAAATGCAAAGAATGCAGACTTAATGTGAAAATGATAAATTTATACTTTTGGAAATAAAAATGCAGACTTAATGTGAAAATAATAATATTTTTGTGATTCTAAGGGTTTTGGGACCTCTCAAACACATTTCCAACATCTGTTTTGTCAAAATCAGCTTCTAAATTTCAAAAAATTGAACTCCAGCCAAAATGAGTACAAGTCTGACGAGTTGCACATTTTGAGCAACAATTGCTCGAAATGAGTGACTTATCATTCCGATAGTTCATAATTCATAAAATTGGGGTGCGACTTAATGACCTAGTGGCCGATTTTGCTCTCTATAAGCTCAGGTTGGGCTTTCTAGTTTCATGGCATGCTCCAGAGGCAGTACGAATGAACAGGCACTTGTCAAATTTAGGGAGATGTTTTCATCATCGGACCTTTTAGGGATAGTCAAAATTTAATGTATGAAAGTTGCCCCCTGCTTCATATGTATTGCATAACCTTTGGTGATGATGTCAATATATACGAAGTAATGTAGAGATGTAAAAAACCAATTTATTAGGAAGAGGTACTTACCTGGTTGGTTTTTTGACATTGTTTGCTTCTTGTGAATGTGACATAGGGTTTGCTATTATAACCTACTAAGGTGTCAAGCAAATGAAAGTGCTATTATAACCTACTAAGGTGTCAAGCAAATTAAAATGCTATTATAACCTACTGAGGTGTCAAGCAAGTGCTGTTATAACCTATTGAGATGTCAAGTAAATGAAAGTGGTATTATAACCTACTGAGGTGTCAAGCAAATGAAAGTATTATTATAACCTGCTGAGGTGTCAAGCAAATGAAGACGCTACTATAACCTACTGAGGTGTCAAGAAAATGGAAATGCTACTAAGCATGCTATGAAGCATATGAACATGCTACTAAGCGAATGAACATGCTACTAAGCAAACAAGAATACTACTAAACAGATGATGCAGTTTTAATACAGTGATGATGTTATGATTTGTCTTGGATTTAATTTTGGTGCTACGATGATGTAATCATTACAGATGTGATATGTTTGTGTTATGTTTGCCTTATTTTTCTTTTTTATGAATGATAGTATGACTTTCTGAGACACTGATGTCATATGCAATGTCTTGTAATATGTAATGCTTGCATTCATACACTTTGTGCATGTTTTTTATGCATTTTTCCACTAGAATGCATGTTTGGGATCTTAGGAATGCATGTGTGTGGGTCTCGAACTAGGCATGTAAGTGCATCGGGGCGCATGAAAGCTAGAAGGACGCATGGTCACATGTTTTTGCACATGGTCATGCGCCTGGGACGCATGATCATTCATTTTGGCACGTGATCATGTGCTCCAAAGGGCCTTTAATGCCTATATAAGGTACTCATTTTTATGTTTGGGGGGTTTTTACCTATCCTTTGGCCCCCTCTCGTGTTTTTTTAGAGTGTTCTCACTTATTTTTTTCTCATTTTCTTGTTCTATTTCCGCATTTTGAGAGTTATGGACTTCCCTCATATTCCTGATAATATTGCCGAAGTCCCTCTATCCATTGATGATCTTAACCTGGAGATAGATGATGCAGAGGTGACGTGAACTAGTGCAGGGACCTCTACTGTTGCTAGAGCTACCAAAACTATTAGGACTAGTGGTGGAACGTGTTCTCATCCTTCTAATTCTTAGGCCGATCCCTATCTATTCACATGTTCTTGAGGAGGTCGATTCCAGTTGTTCATAGTTTGGAGACTCATGCTTAGACAATTCATGGTCGCCAAGTTAGTTCTTGTCTGTTTCCTTTTTAGCCTTATTAATCACTTGTTTAGCTCTAGCTCTGTGTGTAACTTTTTGCTATAGTTTAGCTCTTGCTATAGTTTAGCTTTTCTATCTACTTACTTAGCTCTGGCTATATGTGTAAATTTTTGCTGTAATTTAGCTTTTGCTTAGCTCTTGCTGATCTTATAGCTCTAGCTATAATTTAGCTCTTGCTTAACTCTTATTGATCTTCTAGCTCTAGCTATAATTTAGCTCTTGTCTAGCTCTTACTGATCTTGTAGCTCTAGTTGTAATTGTTGATTTCGTGCTATTTTATTTGTTGACATCTTTGATTTCAGTTTTGTTCCTACAAGAATGATGAAAATAGATATTTTAGTATCTAATGAATGTCATAAATTATTTAACTATCGATTGTTGTCTCAAGGGCCTGTCATTCAGCTGCCTGGTAGCTTCAACAAGGTGAGCTTGTACTATCAGGGCCTTCCATCATGCGTAAAGCACAAGGTTGCTGGGAAGGGCTTCAATGGCATTATTTTTTCTCTTACTTATAGTTCTTATACATTAAGCCAGGCAGCGATGTGTGCTCTTATTAAGCGATGGGTGGACACTACCCATATATTTCATTTGCCTTTCAGAGAGATAACTATCACTTGGCTAGATTTTGTTGCCATTACTAGGCTGACTTTTTTTGGAGAGCCTATTCTTTTGAGTAAAGAGGCATATAGTTCTGTGGTAGAGAGGAACCTGTGCTTGAAGGATTTTTTTTGTTCATCTTTGATTCGATACATGCAATGTCTACCTCTCCCTTTTTTGTATAGGGCATCTCCTTTTGAAGCTTTTTGCACCTATCTTGATGTACTTTTCTTTCTTCACTTTTTTACCTAGGGTGTCTCTTTTTAGAGCTTTCCGTGCCTAGCTGGGCTTTTTTTTTTTTAGGCATTAACAATAACAAGTTGCAATCTTTGTAGAAGAAGTAAAGAGATGGAAGAGAACTTTAAGTATGTAATGAAGAGATGCAAATTCTACTTAACATATTCGATGAATTCAGATGATAATGATGTATTAAATTTTCTCAAATATACTCACATTGTTCGAAAAACATTCACATTTTTATTGAAAACATTTAACAAAAGCACAGTTGCATTTATGCATATTTTTATTCGACAGCACCCTTGTCCTTTGCTAGCCTTTTTAGATATTCTAACAAAGTATTTTCTCTCAGTTTCCCTAACTTCTACCTAGGCCGCCCTTTCGAGTTTTCAACTTAGCAGGAAATCACTTAATTTTTGCATGAGCAGCCTTTTTTTAGTTTTCAACTCAGCATGACCTTTTTTTTTACTCTAGAGATAGTATTTCTTCAAGCAATTTGTGTTAGTTGGTTTAGATAATTCATTTCCTTCTGAATCCATCAGTTTGCCCAATCTCGATAAGACTGAGTCATTTTTGACAAGAGCTTTTTGATGTTTTTGTTTGCAGCTTCAAACGCTACATTTGCCTACAGACGGTTGGGTGAAGATTTATGGTGTTCCACGTTGTAACTTTTTAGCAACTCTCTCACTTCCCCTTGGAACTGGACACCATTATCTGAGATTATGTGATGAGGAATTCCGTATCAACAAAAAAAAATTTCCTGAGGAGCTAGGATGGCTCCATTCATGTGCAGACCACATATACCCTCGTGTACTTCTTTCATTACTCTTGCATCTTCTAGCTTGCTCAGACATCTAAGTTGTACCCCATCTGAAGTTCTCCTATACAATATACCCTGGTGTAATGTGAATTTTAATGCCAGTTGCCTGATAACAACTTTGTATTTTTCACTTGCCTTCTTAGGATAAATTCTCTCCATGAGATATTTTTTGATATCATAGAACCAAGGTTTGTTGTCTACTTTCATTTCTACTACTTTGAGACATTTGTGACTGGGTTACTATGATTTGAGTAGGATTAGAGGCTTCATGGGCATTTTAGTTGGTCCTTCCCATACCGATGTTAGGGAAGCGAGTGCATCTGCCATTTGATTATAGTTTCTAGGGAGATGGATGAATTTGCATTTTTGAAAAGATAAGGTGAGCTGTTGTAGGTGGCTCCGGTATGGCCTCAAGTGTTGTTCTTTTAGTTCCCACTATTCTATTATTTGATTGATCATTAATATGGAATCCCCAAATATTTCAACTTCTGCCACTCCTATAGCTATCAGAGCTTCCATCCCAAGTGCACATGCTTCATATTTTGCTTCATTGTTCGTAACCCTGAATGCTAGCTTCTTAGGGATTGGTGCCACTTCACCTTCTCGTGTTAGGAGTATAATCCTGACTCCTACTCCGAATTGATTGGCTACCCATCGAAGTACATACACCATCCCTGCATCTCAATAGTCGTATTGAGGTCATCCAGGAAGTAGAGTTGAATTTCGTTCGAATATAGGATTGGGTTGAGGGCTAAGAACTCAACAACTGCTCTTCCTTTTAGTATCTTTTTGGTCAGATACTACACATTGAATTCTGTCAGTAAAATGGGCCACTTTGCGAGTTTTCCCACTAGGGAAGGGGCTTCATAGAGATGCTTTATAGGATCCATTTTAGACACATCTTGAATCTTGTAAGATTGAAAATAATGTCTGAGCTTCATAATTGCCCATACCATTGCTAGCCATATTTGTTCGACCTAATTGTACTTTTCCTCATAAGGTAATATTTTCTTGCTCAGGTAGTAGACTACATGTTTTGCTTTCTCTTCTCCCTCTTGGGCTAGCATTGCACCAATCGCATTCCCCTCAATGGCTAGGTATAAGGTTAATGGCAATCCTAACTTGAGTGGTTTAAGAACTGATGGATTGGCTATGTATTTTTTAATTTTGTTAAAATACTCATTGGCATTACTCGTTCCTTCTCACTGGTTGATCCTTTCTAAGTAGCATTTTAAAATTGTTGTTAACCTGGCTATGAATCTGCTTATGAACTATAGCTTCCCTAGAAACCCTCTAATCTCTTTCTTTATTCTTAGTATTGGCATTTCTTGAATAGCTTTTGCTTTGTCTGGATCCACTTCGACTCCTTTTCGACTGACAATGTATCCCAACATTTTGCCAAAAGTCACCCTGAATACGAACTTCTTTAGATTGAACCTAAGACTGTATTTTTCCACCCTTCTAAGGAATTTTTTGAGAGTAGCTGGATGCCCTTCTTTAGTTTTTGACTTAACCATCATGTCATCTACATATACCTCTACTTCTTTGTGTATCATGTCATGAAACATAGTTTTTGCCATTCTCTGGTAAGTTATGATCGTATTTTTTTGGCCAAAAGGCATTACCTTGTAACAGTAAGTACCCCATTCTATTATGAAAGACGACTTTGCTTTCTTAACGATAGCCATCAAAATATTATTGTATCAAAAGAATCCATCCATGAAAGAATACATTGCACAAGTGGTAGCATTGTCTATCAACACATATAGGTGAGGCAAAGAGAAGTCATCCTTTTGGCATGCTTTGTTTAAATCCCTGTAATCAACACAAATTCTGACCCTTCCATCTTTCCTTAGCACTGGCATAATGTTTGCTAACAATTTTGAATAGTCTACTACCTCTAGGAACTTAGCTTTTATCTGTTTCTCGATGTATTATTTTACCAATTGTGCCCACTATGGTTTGAGTCCTCTTAGCTTTTGCTTTACTGGTTTGCACCCTTCTTTGGTAGGAATGTAATGTTGAGCAATATCTTTGTCGATGTCAGGCATGTCTTCCTATATCCAAGCAAATACTTTTGAATATTTTATTAATATTTTTTCAATTTCTCTCCTCTCTTCAGGGGTAACATCTCTTGAAATATTCAAAATGTGTGGTTCATTTTCTGTGCCAATGTTAAATGGTTCAGTGCATATGGAATGAATGTCGAATATGCAAGTGTTTTAATCAATGCAATGCACACTACCATAAAAAAACATTGAACAAGTAAGAAAAATCTTCTTTCATTACATTAACTTTAGAGGTCATTACATCATTAGTTTCAAATAGAGGAAAAGTACATAGATCATTTCTAGTAGTGGTATCTTCAAACAGAATGTTATCGATGCTTGATTCGAGGTTAGCATCAACTTCAGCACAGTTGAGGGCCTTATCTTAGATTCTAATCCCAGGTTCTTCATTTGTTCATCAATTTCAGCTTCGGTAATTATTTCTGGCAATGGTGGGTGCTTTCCCTTAACAGAGTCAATAACATCTTCAATGATTTCAAACCCGGGTTTCTCAATACCTTATTTTAACCATTTCTTAGTCTGCCCTTGATAAACTTCCATTGAGCCTTTAGGAATAAAAGAGATGGACTTCTTAGCTCTAGTGTCCTTACGATCATACCCTAGACCATGTCTGGTTATTTGTCTGGAGAAGTCAGGAAATTTTGTAACTCCAATATATCTTCCACCCAATCTAGTTCCAGGCAAGTATTACATTTTCGTCATCATCAAGACAACTTTTAGGTCAACCCAATCTTCATGAATCATATAGATCTAAAAGCCTGGTAGCACCACATTCAAGTAAGCTATAATGTTGTTGGTTTCAACAAGGATAGTGACAACTTTGCCATTGAATGAGAATTTAATTCTTTGATGTACAGTAGACGGTATGCCACCTAGTGGGTGGAACCAGGGTCTTCCTAATAATAAGGCGAAGTTTGGAGGGATGTCCAAAACAGTGAATTATGTTACTAATTCGATATCTCCCATAGTGACTACTACTTTAAAAGTCCCGATGACCGATTTCTTAAAGTCATCATCAGCTCAAATGGTAATGCTAGATTCTTTTAGGTCTTCAACAATCATCCCAAATTTGTGCAACAGGCTCAGAGGGCAAACATTGATGGCAAACCCATCATCCACCATAACACATGAGGTCTTCTTAGACTTGACTATTGCCTGTATGAATAAGGGAAAATTTTGGATCCGTTCTTAAGGGGGTAGATCTTCATCTGAGAAGGTAACTGCATCAAAGGGAACTTTCATCAAAGAAGCTATCATTTAACAAGGTGAGGTGCTAGTGGCAATTTTTGCATCATTAAGTGCTCTGACCAAAGCATCCCTGTGCCTTTTAGAGGCCATGAGAAAATCCTAGATACTGGCTTGTGCCTGAGCTTTCTTAAGCTGCTGGAGGATTGTAGCATCTTCTTCTTTAGCTGAAACTGTAGCATTCGACATTTCTTTCCCCTTGGGGATATCCTTTTCCTTCTCAGGAGGCTGGTAGACCCTTCCAGCATGAGTCACATGGTTAACTAAGGGTGGGAGATTTTTAGCTATTTACTTCCTACTACTCGGCTGTGATATTTTTTGACCAGCTGCCTTCGCATTGTTCTAGACGATAATATAAGGGTTGTCATGTTTATGAACATCTAGACTTTCCTTATCTTCTTAATCAGAATCATACCATATTTTAATTCCTAGGACTCGAAAGCCTTAAGGCTAAATAATTCTAACCATCCAATCCTTTTTATCGAATTCCTCTCCCCATCCTGAGGGTATTATCCTTTGGAAGGATAAGAGCTGTTGGAGGTGCACTGTACTTAACCTTGTAATCAAATTTTCTAATTGGTTGTCCCAGTAAATCTCACACTTTCGGTCTGCTTTGCTTAATTTAAGGCTTTTATCTGTTCCATAAGAGCAGTTAATTACTTCACCATTCATTGAGAAGGCTACATCCTTAGCTCTCCTTTACATCAATAAGTGAGGAGTGAATACTCAGGGCATTAAAATGTATTCAAATGTAGAGAGGTCATGTTCATATTCACTAGAGCCATAGCAGTCAAGAATTAGGTTGAAGAGTTCAACTTCCGAGATCATTAGAAATTCTCTTTCTATTCTGGCTTTCCATTTTTTTGGATTTCTTGGATGGCTTGGAATGATTGTTCAGCAAAGGTTTCAGGTAGGTCGGATGAGATTGTGTTAATTATTGGTGGTGGCATGGTTCGATAATTTAGAAGAGGGTTGGTTTTGACATTGGGTCATCTTTCTGGATCATCAATATTTCCTGAGTAAATGAGGTCTTGTATTGCATTTTAAGGGTTCTACAAGTGTTAGTAGTGTGGCCAGGCATTAGGTGGAAGTGGCAGAATAGGTTCTAATAAATTTATGGTGGTAGGGGATTTGGCAGTGGTTTTGGCTCTCGTAGCTGTAAGAGGTTCTTTTGCTGTAGTCCTTAGAAGACTTTGGACAGTGGGAGGTTAAAGTTTGAGTACTTTCTAGGTGGCTTATTGATGACATTTGCAAATGGTGGGCTCAAAGTGTAACTTGGTTTATTTTGGATGTTCCGGTAAAGGTGTTTTGGTTTTGGGCATTGGGTTGAGTGTTTCAGCAGAAGGTATTTCTAGGTTGTTGGGATTCTTCATCTTTAATTCTAATTCCACCTAAATGAAGGGCTCAAAAATTAGGAGAATGGAATATCATTGATTTTTTGAAATGGGGCAGTGATCCTTTGATTATTAACTCTATCTATTCATCTTCAAGAGGATGATTTCTCATTTGACTACTTTGGGTCGCCACCTTGCAAGATAATTAGAAAAAGATTCAGCAGACTTCTACTTTATAGTTTCTAGATCTCTAAGGGTTATATCCAACTGAGTGTTATATTCATACTACTTGATAAATTATGGGTCAACAATCGCCCGTCATTTTTTATTTAATCCTCAAGGTAAAAGAACTGTGTTCTCGGTCCCTCTTCTAGTGATGTGAAAAAGAATTGGACAATCTGTGATTCTATGAGCTTAGTGGCAACCATAAAGGTGACATATCACCTCAAATAGACCCTCGAATCCCGAGTTCCATCAAACTTGGCAAATTTTGGCAATTTAAAATCATCATGAAGTGGTTCATCGTTGAACAGAGCTAAATCAGTAAAGCTTTTAAATTCATGAGGCCCCTTATCCTTGAAGGGAAATTCTAGCTGAGCCATCCTATTGGCTAGCAGTTTGACTTCTCCTGCTGATTTAGGCTTAGTCATGTCAATGATTTTGGCAGTTTGCAGTTGTGCTAGTTTAAAAGCATGGTAATACTCATCATCATCGTCAACCTGTACAGGAGTATGGAGAACACCCTTTGCCCTATATGCTTAAGGGTAGACAGATGCAAAGGCCTCATTTAATGGAGTAGCAGCATAATTCCCCTCTCAAGAGTTTTTGGTTTGAACATTAATGGCTATGATTTAGGCTTGGAGGATCTATGTTATAGTGTCATCAGTAAACAACCTCTGAATTCCCTTTTTCAGCTTATCCTCAAATTATTGATGTAAAGTGTCTTCTTGATCACTCATATTGAGATCTTATTTACTATACATTAGTGACATAGAATAAACAAATGGTGAATGTTTCATGCATGGCATGTACCTACGAAAGAAAAAGATTAGTATGTAAGCATGACGTGTTTATGCATACTCTTATGTGGCTGCAAGAAAAATGCAGTTAGTATATGTTGTCTTAGTATATAATGTTTATATGTATGTCACGTATGCATGATTATATAAGAGATTGTCAGCTTTTCCTGTGTAAGGAACAAACCAATCATAAGCAAGCTCTCACTTCTAACCTTATCGCTCCACGAGGTTATTGAATCTCTTTCCTTTGTGGGTTTTAACCTGATAGTCAATAGGAGACTATGGTTCCGCTCTCAAACTAGGTTATTTTAATTTTTATTAATCTGAATCAAAATGTAAGCTAAGGGGCAGTACATAAATGCACTCAAGGTAAGCATATAATGTCAATGTAACGACCAATCATTTGGGTAACAAGTGACGTCTATAGTCCACACATGTCTGCGTGCACAAGGACTATAGTCAACAAAAGGGGCCCAAATTTATGTCCCCAGATTGATATTTAATATATTTACCAAGAGTCATGAAAGTATTGCTTGATGGTTTACAATTTGATTCTTTTTACACAAATGTCTATAATCTCGTCAAATTCCTAATCCATCTACTTGATCTGATAGGGGCAAATGGATGACGTTTGTTGGTTCCATTATTAAAAATGTCACTATTTGCTAGTTCTGATAGGCTATTCAAACTGAGGTGGCTGATTCTTATGACTCCATACACATCAGGCATATGCAAGGTAAACAAGGATCACACAGTCTAAGCACGAGTAGTCGATGAGACGTCAACTGCTAGTGAGAACTATGAGTCTCATAAATTTTGTAAATAACAGATCAAGCAGACAGCATCAGGGTTTGCATGCAAAGCTTGGTAGGATCCTAATGGAGATTTCTATCGATTTATTTAAATGAGCTAAGTCAAGGGTCTAAAGCTAAGGGCTCCTTTAGCAAGAATGTCCCCCCCCCCCCCCATGACTAGGGCTATGAACTCCGGTTGGTGAGTCTAGCATTCTTTTAATAACTCATGAGAGTCGAGGCCAAAGGTGACGAATCCAAATCGGTCACCCCATGACTCGAGTGGAACCATGGAGGATCACTTTTCGTCATCGTCGAATGATAGGGACCAATAGTGCACATATGATGTGTAGTGCAAATGCAGTGGTGAAGGGCTCCATGTGGTTGAGTATTATGTAATGAGAAATAGCCATTTTTTAATTGATCTCTCTAATTAGAGTCCCCAGTGGAGTCGACACTATGAGCGACCTTTTTTTTATATTTTGATATTTTTGTTTTCGAGGCAACTTTACCAAATGGGACATCCATTCTGTTTATGGAACAGGGACAAATGGTTAGTCTCGGGGGATACGAGATGCTTTGTGTTTGGACCTTATTTTTAAAAAATCTAAGAAAAGATAAAAAGACGGCATCGGGTCACTCAATGAGTATCGTCCTAACAAAGATTCTAGGTTTTGGAGATCACATCTACTTTTTTGCTATTTCTCATTAGACAATACTCGATACATGCCTACTGTAGCACCTAGTTTTGATAATGACAATTGATATATGTACATTCACACAAGCACGATGAAAATAACGGAAAGTAAAGAGAATTAAGTACAATTATTTACAAGTCTTTCCTAGTAAATACATATGAAAGAGAAAAACTACAAAAATATAAATCTAGTCCTAGATCTAGAATACACCTACAAAATAGAGGTTAGCACAGATATATGCATTCGCTCATTCAATCAGGCAACAATTAGGCAGGGAGTATTCACTCAATTAGAAGAGCAAATACAAGAATAATCACGTGCATGTTAGGAATTATTATGAAATATTTCTAAATAGTAGAGAAATAACAAAACATGCATCATTGCATCATTGGACCACAAAATGGAGGCTCTAGCTCAGAAATGTGAATTTTCACGTTATTGAATGCATTTTGATGCAAAAATGAGGGAAAATACTTATTTTCATGTTTGATGAGTGAAAAAGTATAATCCTAATGCAAGGGTGCAGTTCTAATGCAAAAGTACAACTTTTATGTTGGAAATGTAAAATTTATATTAGAAATGCAAAAATTATGTTAAATGATAATGATGTTATTTACTGGATGCAAAATACATGCTTTATGTAAAAATGATGATTTTTCACATAAAGCTGCATAAATTATATAAAAATGTTGATTACGATGTTAAAATGTCATTTTTATCAATAAAGTATGTTAAAAATGTAGAGAATGCAGAAACTATGTGAAAATGATAAATTTTATATTTTTGGAAATAAAAATGGAGGCTTGATGTGAAAATGATAATATTTTTGTGATTTTTCACATTCTGAAGCTAGAGAATGCAAAATGATAATTTATTATGTGCAAAATAAAGTAGAGATTATTTAATCAGCATGCAAATTCTCAGTCTCACCACACAATCACAACAATTTCTCAACTGCTGGTAGCAATAAAATAAAATGCAAAATAGTAAAATAAACATGAAAAAATGATTATTTGGTCCTCATATTTGACTAAGCTTGTTTTTGGGTTTTTGAAGCTTTTACTTCACAGGATTTTCAAGTTTTCTTCGTCGAGAGGTTGAAAATGACGTGTAGAATGCAAATTTATATACCTTTGAAGTGTGCTTTAACAAAGATGTGGGTGGGTTTAGTTCAAACTGGTCTAAAAAATCCTAAGAAAAATGCAATAGGTAAGCCAAGAGAGTGTAAATTGGGACTCTTTATTCTTCAATTTGATAGAGTTTTTGTGTGTGTATGTAGGCTCCCCCTCCCCAAAATGAGAGGTAGAGACCCCTATTTATAGAAAAAGGGTGAAAATATGTGTGATCATCATCTCGAGGCACATGTATGGGCAGTTATGCATGCGCGCACATGTGTCAGGCATGTGACCATGTGAAGTGCGCATGATCACACATTTTGGTGCGTGATCACACACCAGACGCACGTTCACATGTTTTTTTGGACTTCACGTGCTATTATCAGGTTTCTTCCAAGGGTTTTCGTACCTTCTGGACACATTTTTTAGGTCATTTGTCAAAATCGGCTTTCAATTTTCACAAAGTTGAACTCCGGTCTTACGAGATGAACACCGGTCTGACATGTTACATGTTTTGAGCAACAATTATTTGAAATGAACAACTTATAATTTTGATAATTCATAATCTATAAAATCTGGGTGTGACTTACTGACTTGGCTATCGGGTTTCCTCTCTATAGGCTCGGTTTGAGGTTTCTAGACTCACGGCATGCTCAAGAGGCAGTACGAATGAATAGACACTTGTCAAATTTGGGGAGATATTTTCATCATTGGACCCTTTTGGGGACAATCAAAATTTGATGTATGACATCGTGATTAAAGCTACAACAATCCACATAGTTCTTGCTCTTGCTTTACTATACAATTGGCAAATTCAGCAAATTGATATTTCGAATGCATTTCTTCATGGACACTTGCAAGAGAAATTTTATATGACATAGCCCAAAGGCTTTGTGAATGCCTCTCATCCTAATTTTATGTGTAAATTAAATCATTCTTTATACGGTTTAAAGCAAGCCCCTCATGCATAGTTCTCTAGGATTGCTAGTTTTCTTCATAGTCGAGGTTTTATTTCTTCCAAAGCTTATTGTTCTATATTTTATGATAAAATTACTACTACCTCTAATTTTATACTAGTATATGTTGATGATATTATCATCACTAGTACATCATCAACTATAGTTTCTAACATGATTACAACTCTTCAACATGAATTCCCGGTTAAGGATCATGGCAACTTGCATTATTTCCTTGGTGTTCAAGTGAGTCGGTCTACTGATGGTATCCTCCTATCTCAATCCAAGTATGTGCATGATCTCTTGTAAGCTATGGGTATGGCTAATTTGAACAGTTATAAAACACCTATGGCTGCTGCTCCTTCTCTTTTCAAGCATTCGAGTACACCTAGCTTGGATGATGTTCAATATCACCAAGTTCTTGCCAAGCTTAAATATTTAACAATTACTTGTCCAGATATTGCCTTCACTATTAATAAACTATGTCAATTCATGCATTCACCGACAACCATCCATTGGCAAGCATTAAAGTGAGTCCTTCGCTATTTAAAAGGTACTTCTGACTATGGTCTTCATTTTCCATCCTCTTCTTCCTTGGATATCAAATGCTATGTTGATAGTGATTTGGGTGGTGATCTAAATTTTTATGGATTCGTTCATTATTGCATGAACTTGGTGTCACACCTACTTCTAGCACATTATTGTATGACAATATTGGTGCTATTTATTTATCATCAAATCCAGTGTTTCAAGCATGGATGAAACACATAGAATTAGATTACCATTTTGTTTGTGATCAAGTTCCTAATGGAACACTTTCCATCTATTTTCTACCAACTGTAAACCAACCAACTGACATCTTCACCAAGCCCTTGTCTTAGGCTTGGTTTGTTCACCTTTGGTCTCTCCTACCTCTCCAAACGGCTAAGGACTTGCCAGAAGGTGTTAAGTAGAGTCTTATTATTATTGTAATGTTAAAATTTTTAATTCTTCTCTTATCCTACTATTCTATGTAGATATGTATAGTGACATATGTGGATAGGCTGAGTCCTAATCCTTTTGTAATTGACCATCACTTCGTCTTGTACACTAGCAAGCTCTTATAATTATATAAGCAGTAATACAAACTTATGCAATGTTAACCTTCTAAAAAACCATTACAGTAACAACAACAATGCAATTGTTAATGGATGCTTCAACTGGAACCTATGACTCCCCATACTATAACTAATGTGTGGAAGATTGTGTTTGTCATAAAGAAGCAGACCAAGCGACATGTGGTTATAGCTGCGAAAACTACTGTGAATAGGCCGATAAGTTATAAATTTATAGTTACATAATTTTCTATTTGATATAATAAATATCAAATTGTGAAATAAATGAAATATAATCGAATAATTGACAACTCTATTCTAAAAAATATTCAAAAATATTGTTTATATTAGCATATTTTCTTTTATTTTTGTGTGCAGTTTGATCAGACGCTCAACTACCTTGATGATGTCAAGCAAATAATCCAACAAAAAAATAATTGTGATCACTGGAGGCAAAAAAATATATTATATTAAAAAAAACATATGAATATGTAATAAAACAACCATCCCGTTGGGTTTGATTTCATTTTTCTTTTTTGTCAATTGTTATTGTATGTTTGGTATCATTGAATTATTATAAAAGTTATATTTAATTTTAGAAAACGAACCATATTAAATGTCTACAAGATAATTAATACACTTGATTTTTTTGAATTATTCAAAAAAAAAAGAAATTATGTCGAATGAAATTTGATGGCATAACATCGGGTATTAAAAATCATTTAGCATAAAAAATAAAATAGTAATAGTTCAAAATTATTCCTTCGAATTAAAGAAAAAATAGATGTTTTGTTAATGTCCTCTCTTCCAAATGGAGAAGCAAGTTTTAAGTATTTATCTTTCCTTCTACATGAATATAATTTAAAGAAAAAAATTTTCCACTCACAAAGATAAGTATTGTGCCCCATTGTCCCTCTTAAGATCAAATAAGGTTAAGCCTTACTAAGGCTTTTTTTTTTCATTATATCATTTTTTTAATATTTTTACAAGAGTCTCCAGGTTGGAACACCGTTGGAACTCGTCCTTTATTAACCCTCTCAGCCACTTCTGCATTTTGCTTCTCAATTCTCTCTTTAACTTGCTTGTGTAGCTTTTTAACTAAATCTGCCTTAAAAGAACCATCAACACTAACAAGCTTGTTAAGAGGCAAAGGAAACAAATCAATAGGATTTTAAGGATTAAAGCCATAAACAATTTCAAATGGTGAAGTATGTGTAGTGCTATGAATAGCCCTATTGTATGCAAATTCAACAAATGGCAACAAATCCTCCCATGATTTTAAATTCCTAGAAATCAAAGCATGAAGCAATTGACCGAAAGTCCAATTCACAACTTCGGTTTGTCCATCTATTTGTGGATGGCAAGTAGTAGAAAAGAGCAATTTAGTGCCTAACATACCCCATAGAACACGCCAAAAGTGACTTAGAAATTTAACATCTCTATCACGAACAATGGTCCTAGGTACTCCATGCAAATGTACAACTTCCCTAAGAAACAAATTAGCAATATGAACAACATCATCACTTTTATGGCATGGTATAAAGTGAGCCATCTTACTAAACCTATCCACAACAACAAATATACTATCTCTACCTTTCCTAGATCTAGGCAAACCAAGCACAAAGTCCATAGACAAATCTGTCCAAGGAACATCAGGAATTGGTAAAGGTGT
>CATIWM010019245.1:0-47875 GCA_949671775.1 Mallotus repandus | reverse complement strand
TTGGTCAGGGCTAACCATATATAAATCTCCAATTCTAAACTTCTTGTTTCATTTTTTTAATCACCTAAAATAAAGTTTATTAACTCCAACACGGGAACAACAATAGAACAATAACAACAAATAATGATTTACAACCAAGTTCACCCATACCCACTAAAATCCTTTGCTGAATTTGATATTATTAAAAAAAATTTCAAGTCTTAAGAAAAAAATAAAGAAGTAGAAAAATAAACATGGGAATTTTTAAGGAAAACTTCAAGACAGAGAAAAATCACAGACAAAGAAAGAGGATATGTTCTAAAAGAGCGTACAAAAGAGTGTTAGGGTGGCTAACAATAATGAATGATACATGCCAAACCGTAAAAATAGATACTTATATATTTAGGATACAAGTGGAGAAAAAAAACCTTCCTGAATTAAGGTCATCCACACTACGCATCAGACGACTATGTTACGACCCGCATGCACTTTTGGAACTTAAGCACATTTGTTCACAGTTTGTAGCACATTCATGTCTCGAGTCGTGCTCACTATAAAATAAGTGGCAGACCCCAACATGAGTACCAACACGCCCGTGTTTTAGGTCATGTTCATCACTAGAGGAAATGGCAAACTCCAACATGGGTACCAACATGTTGTGTCTCAAACCGTGTAATTGTAATTGTATGCACAAGGTTGAGGTTCTTTAACCTTTAATTTAGACTTTTCCAACTATTTAATAAATAGGACTTGATTGTTATTGATAATTTTTGTCTAGTCTCTTGTTCTTATGGGGCTAGTATTGCTAGAGAAAAAAATGTTGAAATAGATATTGATTAATTGCCATATATGTCTTATCTATGAAATCCCTAGTATTTTACTAACTATCCAAATAATTTAATTAAAGTGGTTAGCTCCTATATCAATCTTTTTTCATTTGGATATGGTATTTATCTTTTCTATTCATGGTTCTACTACAAGAACTCTCCAACATGAGGACTTGTTCCTTCTTTAAAAAATTTGACCAGTTTCAGGTTTAGTAAGTTGTAGGGTGCTACACAAAACTTTGGTACACCAATTGGGAGGGACAAGTTCAGAATTGTATATAAAGGTCACATTGGTCAGATGCATGTCGTGTGAAAAAACTTTATAGAGAGATCATAAAAGTGTTAAAGGATTTGCAAGTGAGTACTTTGTAATTTTTTATTTTCATATTTTGTCTGGTTGCAGACTGAGATTAATCACCTAGTGAGGCTAAGCTATCAGAATCTAATAAAACTGCTCGACTATTGTATAAAGGCAAGGAACCAACTCTTAGTTTACGAGTATACGCCGCAGGATAGCCTTTATGACCATCTATTTGGTAAATTAATTATTATTTTGATAATTCACTATGTGTAGAAATTCCTTCCTGTGTAGAAATTCATGAAAGGTTTGATTGGGAGACTAAGATGAAAGTTACAATCAATGTTGCAAGAGGGCTTGTTTACCTACACAACAATAATGTAATACATCAAGGTGTGAACGGGACAAATTTTCTTCTCGACTCTATAAGTTAATAATAGTTCATCTTCTATATTTGTCTATTTGTTTTTAGCTTTAATTTTTTTTATCTTTTACTTTAATTTTTCTTAATTCAGGAATACAATGCAAAAGTCTCGAATTTTAGCTTGGCAAGAGCGGGCCCCAAAGATAACTCATATGTTTCCATAGACCCTGTTGGGACTATGGGCTATATTGCCCCTGAATACAATGCTAAACATTAGTTTTTTATTTATTATTATTATTATTTTAAAATAGTATTGATTCAATAATTGTTGTGCAGGTCACCTTACCCCAAAATGTGACGTTTATAGCTTTGGCGTTGTGCTGATCAAGTTGCTAATAGGTCATCGTGGTATGATGCATGTAGTCAAATTGGCCACAACACCATTATCTATTGTTTTTTATCCTTATTTTTTGGTGTGTGTGTGTTGGGGGGGACCCATCGAGGCAGCAACTAAAGTGAGGGCACTTGTTGTCAGATGTGTGGAACTAGGGCCGACCTTTCTCAAAATGAGGCCTGAGGCCAAGATAAAATAATAAAATTATAATTTTTATTTCTAAAAGATTATTTTTACATATTGTGAAGTACAAGTTACATAATGAAGAATTAAATAAAAATCACACAAAGAAAAAGTAAAATAGTTCAAAAACATAATTACAAGAATCAAAATGAAAAATCTTGAGATGTTGGTATCCTATGACATCGAGGCTTCAAATCCTTTGTCATCAATCCATCTTTTTATAAACACACCTGCAAATCATTCAAATATTCAATTAAAATTTACTTTCCTTGCCTTTTGAGATGCAAAATCATTTTTTAAATTTTTGTATTCAAGTTTTGATACTAAATATTTCTCAATAGAAATGATGGCCAATCCATTTAATCTTTCTTGTGACAAAGTTGACGACAAAAATGATTTTATCAATTTCAATTTCGAAAAACTTCTCTCTACTGAAGCAACTATAATAGGTATAGTGAATAATATTCTATAAACAATCTAAATATTTGGAAATGAATTCACTTGTTGTATAAAATTAAAAACTTCTAATGGTCCTTTTGTTTCATTATGAAATACTTCTTTCAAAATCACTAACTCATAAAATAAATCCAAACCATTAAGATCAAAGGATGTGTCTTATTTCAAAAAACTTTTAAGATTAAGACAATATGTTTTTAAACAATTATCATCTAAAGACTTTAACTTTTTTAAATCATGTAGAAAACCATAAACATCTTAAATTGCTCAAATCTACTCTCAAATGAAGAAATAGCTTGATTAACAATACAAATGAAATACTTAATTCTAAAATCTTCTACTGCTAAATGCATTATTTCATTTGTATTGTTCTCATCAAATTGTGTCTTTCTACAAATTTTTTTTCACGAAAAATAAGTTTTATATTGATTTGAATAACTATTTCCTTTGCTGATATCAATGTTGTTGTAAATCCATTTTCTCTGTACCTTTTAAGAAATACAAGAAAACCTTTCAATTGATCAATAGCAATATCAATTTGCATGTCTTTGGCTTGTAAAGTCCTCCTAACAATATTAACAGCAAATAACAAATCATACCAAATTATCATGCTCACCAAAAATTCAAAGTTTTCAAGCTTATATACAGCCAAACAATTAGCTTCGCTACTTGTCTAAGGATCATCACTAGTTTGTGCTAACTCAAGTAAAGCATCTCTTATTTCATGAGTCTGAAATCTAATTGCTTTAACACTTTCAATGCAGCTTTCCCAATGAGTTTGTGACAATGGCTTAATAGTTAAACTAGGAATGTAACCTTTCAAAATTTTCCATTTTTTTGTGGAAGAAGAAAATAATGAATAAATGTGTTGTACCACTCCAAAAAATGTAATAGCTTTAGGACAACAATTAGCCATATTAGAAAATAATAAATTAAGCGAATGACAACCACATGGTGTATAAAGGGCTCTACAATTTAGATCAAGTAATCATTTTTGTACACCTTGGTCTTTTCCTTTCATGTTAGACCCATTATCATATCCTTGTCCCCTCACATCATTCATATTTAAATCAAGATTTTTCATGACATTCATAAGCTCTTCAAAAATACCTTGCTCTGATGTATCATCCACTTTCAAAAATTTTATAAAAAGCTCTTCTATTTTTATTGAAACTGATGAGACATCTACACATCTTAGTACAAGAGATATTTGCTCTTGCTGACTTACATCAGGAGTATAATCAAGTATGATAGAAAAATATTTTGGTTCTTTGATTTTTCTCACAATTATGTTTTTTATTTCTTTTGATAACAACTTGATTAATTTATTTTGTATTTTATGGCTAAGATAATGATAATGTATTTCACTAGCCTGAATACGTCGAAAATGCTCTTGCATCACTGGATCAAATTCTGCAATAATTTCAATTAAACTAAAAAAAAATTCAATTACTATCCTAATAAATTTTTTCATTTGATCCTCAAAATACCAAATTTTTGTTTGCAAATGTCTTCACAATCGCAAAAATTCTCAACAATACATATCTCCAATGTTCTTTCTCTTTATTGATTTGATCTTGCAATCTTTTATCAATTGTTTTATTCTTTCGCTATGGCATTTCCAATTCAATCCAAGTAGACATATTAATGATGTGTTCATTGGTTGTTTCATGTGTCTTGAGCTTAGCACTAAAATTTTTCCAATCACTACTCCCATCATTTACTAGTTGAGAACTTAAGTGCGATTTTGAAAACAAGTTGCAACAAAAGCAAAAAAACTTTATTTAATTCCTTTGAATAAACTAGTCATCTTCTATCATGCTTTTCTCCATTTGGCAATATCCTAGTGTAATGTATAGTGATAAAATGTCTAGAGTTCTCATCTTTTGGAAAATCCAAATTGCTAATGGTATCTCTAATTCGCCCTTTTTCAACAATTAAATCTCTCAAATTAGAACTAACATTTTTCGACTTTCCTGGAACATAAAAATCTAATTCCATATTTGCATATATTTCATTGTGACAGTCTATATTTTCCATATGATCCACATTCTCTTCACTAGGATTCAAAGTACATTCAATATTGACATTATCAAGAGGATTTTGTTCTTTGCATATTTCATCTTCTTCAGACACCAAACAATGAAGTGGCTCACTTGCTAAATCTTCATCGCTTTTATTTTTTGAAATACTTTGCTTATCATTAATGAAGAATTTATCAAGGGCACCTTTTTGAGATTGAATTAACTCTTCTACTCTTTTTTTCTTATTCCATTTTTGATATCCAAATTCATATTTTCTAGTTGACATTTTTATTAAAAGATAAAGAAAGACAATATAATAAAAAAATGAAAAATAGCACCTGATTTTGAGAAGCAAATTTGATGAAGTTGAAGTAGCACACTAGCACTCTATCTTTCACAATGATAATGACTACAAGAAAATAAAACAAAACTACTCGAGATAATGAAAATAATAAAAAAGCCAAAACAACATACTCATTTCACATATCAAATATTTCTACTCAAAATTATCAACAAAAATTCAATAACCAATTAAAGGTCTAAATTTATATATAATACTTCTAAATTCATTAACACCCTAAAGTATTGTTAACAAGATTGAAGGTAATAAATTCCAAATTAAATAAAATTAAAAATTAAAAATACCCAAATGAATTTAACTAATTATATTTAAACAAAAGTGAAGAATAATACCTTATAAAAAATAAGCTTGAAATGACAAAAATTGTTGAAATTGATTTGGAGAGAAGATGACTACAAATATTAAATCACATTTTTTGTCTCTTTTTTTTCATTTTTTACGGAGCAGGGAATTTTTTTTGTTTATTTTGGTAGAACAATAATGGAAGCCAAAAGGTTAAGGTGTAGTTATTGTTTTCTAAATAAAACAGTGCCGCTAGTTTTTGAAACAAGAAAATTTGATTTGCAAAAAATTAGTCAAATTTATCTCTTTACAAAACTAAACAAAAATTCAAAATAATATATATATATATATATAATGCCCCAAAATTATAGGGGCCCTTCTAAATCTTGGGGCCCTAGGCACAGGCCTTAGTTGCCTTAGCCTAAGGCTGAGCCTACGTGGAATTGGAGAAAGAGAACCGTCCAGAAATGTGGGAAGTTTTAATCATTCTAGAGGCTCTGTCTTCCGCGTCAGAGGATGGGTCTGTGATCTCTTCTGCCTCAAAGCTTGGACCCGTGACTTGATGTTTTGTAAATTTTGATGTTTTCTAACATTTTGTGTTATTGCCACATTGGCAGTATGAAGGGTATTAGCCAAACTCTATAGGGTGTTATTGCCACATTGACAGTATAAAGGGTATTAGCCAAACTCTATAGGGATAAGATCTTGAAGTATCATCAACATCACATAAATTTTTGCCAAGCGCATGCATGATGGTTTTATATGTAAATGATTATGAAATTGACTTCAGTAGTTGGAATAGCCATAAATTGAGCTTCCTGCTCTCCTTTGGCTCCTTAAACATACGCATATCATCCTTTAGCTTATCAACACTGCATAGAAGCAGTTTAAAGAGTGTTAATTCTGCTTGTATGGTTTGGTTCTCCTTTTGGATGATGTCCATTTTTTTTAAAAAAAAAACTAATTTAGTATATATATATATATATGAGCTCTCATTATTGTAAATCTTTTTTTTAATTTATTGTATGTACTCATTCACTTGGTTTTCCAACTTTCAGTTCCAATTTGGATAAAAAAAAAAGATTAAGGTCCAATTTGCAATTAGGTTAAAATGTTATGGTCTAATTTGGCACTTTGGCCTAATTTTATACTCAGACAATCATATATTAACAATATATATGAACATCCATAAAAGAAGTGAAGGAGCAAATAATTAAAATTCAAGCATAAATTAAATTAAACAAATGTATCACATAAAGAAAGAATGGAAAGAATGAAATTACAATTCTTGTACACAATAAATAATATAAAATTGTTAAATTATAATAAATAAACTCATTCACCCTTATATTAAAATAATTAATAAATAAAATAAAAATTAAATAAAGATCCAAATAAAAGTTATTTTAATTTCTAATTTTTATTATTATTAAGACTCATAAAAAATAATAACTAATTAAATAAAAATAATAATAAATTAATTCGATAAAAAGGAGTAAAAAATAATATGGAGGAATTTGATCAACATTAGTCAAAAGTAAATCAAACAACAATTTAGGTCAAATATATAATTAAAGTACGTCAAAATTGACCAAAATTAGTCAAAACAACTCAAATAATATTGCAATCACAAATAATGACAAAAATGTATCATGGCTCCTTAGTTCCTAAAAAATGTCAATCCAATAATGTATGCCTTAAAAAATTGTTAAAATTAAGAACTCAATCAACAAAATCTCAAAGAATTACTTAATCATTCAATTTGATTGTCGTATAAAATGATTTAGATTATTTATTTGGTTTTTGTAGCAGTAGCTTTTTTTGATTTGCCATTGAAGTAGATTTAAAAATAATCCACTTTGAATATTTTTAACAAGAATGTAGCTAAATATCATACATCTAATATTTTATAATTATAAATAGGAGAAACAATAGTGTAAAAAGGTAACCAGTAAATGAATTTACTTTCCTATTATTCTATGAAGTTGTATGCATCAGCCAAACACAAAAAAAATATGTATAATAATCATATATAACTGTGTCAAAAATTGACTTCATACCAATAAGAAGTTTAATAACATGTAGATCATCACCCTATATGTGTTTTTGCAGATCTTGTTATCCGTGTTTCATAAAATCCTAGAATATTTAAAACATAAAACAAATATTATAAATCTCAATTGTAACAAAAACACAGAGCTAAATAAGAGTGTTTATATTCTCTTAAAAAAAGTAATTAATAAAAATTTATATAATAGAATAGGAGTATTTATACTCCTAAAGAACAGGCAAAAAGAAATTTTACCAAAGATGAACACCGAATAGACATAAAAATATCTAGCATATAAAAGATATCAGTGTGTTTTTTAACCATCCACTTGATTGCAAGATCAGACACTCTTCCGATTCGCCATTGAAGTAGATTTAAAAATAATTCACTTTGAATATTTTTAACAATCAAAGATGTACCTAAGTACCCTACATCTAATATTTCATAATTATAAGCAGCGGAAACAATAGTGTAAAGGTGACCAGTGAATGAAATCACTTTCCTATTATTCTACGAAGTTGTATACATCATTAAAATACTAAAAAAAGTAATGTATAATAGCCCTATATGACTTTGTCAAAAACTAACTTCGTACCAATAAGTTTAATAACATGCCCCATACGTGTTTTTACAGATCTTGTAATATGCGTTTTATAAAATTCTAGAACATTTAAAACATAAAACAAATATTATAAATCTCAATTGTAACAAAAATACAAATAAATAAGAGTGTTATATTCTCCTAAAAAGTGTAATTAATAAAAAATTATATAATTGAATATGAGTGTTTATATTTTTAAAGAAGGGGCAAAAAGAAATTTTACTAAAGATGGATACCAAACAAACATCAAAATATCCAGCATATGAAAGGTATCCACTTGATTGCAATATCAAGCACTTCCTTCGGATCAGACACTTCCTTTGAATCCTATAAAATTAAATTCCAAGGCTTTGTTGCAAGACACCTCAATATTTTTAATTAATCAACCAATTCTATGAAGTTTTTATAAAGTACTTGATTTACTCTTAAATTCAAATCTTCAACATATTACTTTGTAAATAAATAAACAAAATATCAAAGAAGGCTATTGTATGTATAATTCTTTCAACTATGTTGGAGTTGGACACAAGAATGATAAAGGTGAAAAAGTTCAATATAGTAAAGAAGCTATCCAATAACTTGAGGAAGAAGCTTGGAAAGCAGGGTTGAACTTTATTAGTTCAGTACAAAATTTCACAAGTTTAATAGTTGAATGACAGTTAGTATTTTTTTCAGGTAGATTTTTCACTACATCTATATTGCCACGAATACTTGACTAGATCAAATTAGATTGGGCAAAGTTGCATTTTTGCCCCTAATGTTTTAATCGAGGAGTTAATAAGCCCTATTTTTTTTTAAAACAAATATACATGAGTTATTAAAATATGAACTTTGTATGTCCCCTCTTTTAATAGAATTTAATAAGAATTGAAACAACCATTTTCTTTTTTACTTTATTGGCCCCACCTTTAATTTTTTTATTCAAGAAATTAGAAAAAGAAACATTGAAAAAAAATTCACACAATGCATATATTTAATTACCTCTTCTTTATACCATTTATTCGCCTTCTATGGCAATGACCTCTCATCCATAAAGACTACCACTGCTCCATGTTGCCCCAATTCCTCCACTGGCTCCCACCCAGGCAATACCACCCACCTATTATAACCTTCCTCAGCCATCACCACACCGAACTCACCTTCACTCCTACACTCTCATAGAGCTTCCAATATCGCTATCTCTTTTTTCTACTTTACAAATAGCTTTTCTTCTGCTCTACAAACAAGCAAAACCACTACACTGCTTGCTTCTCAACCTCACCAATTCTTAATATAATAAAATTTTAATTTTTTTATCTTGATCCTAGATACTAGTTTGTTAATGCTAGATATTCTTTCTTTTGATATTTAAAGGGTTACACATCTATTGAAAGTCTATTTGCATCTATGCTTCGCTTTATGATTTGGCCTTTAGCTTTGCTGCATTTGCTATCCCATATAGCAAATGCTAAATTGCATTTGTTTATTGATGGGTCTGTGTTATTGGATTGATTGTGTGATGAGCAGTCACATTCTCTTTATCATGGTACAAAAAAATTAGTTTTCTCTTTTTAGATCTTTATTTCACTGCCATCTTTGTTAATAACAATACTTCATTGTCTTGGAAGAGCATGAGACTACATTATTTGTGCCTTTATTAAAACACACGCACAACCACGGTAGCATGTGAATGGGTAAAATGGTTTGTGATTAAACATCAGCACTTTGGCACGCCAAGGTTCGTTATGTCTGTTAATAATTTTTCCTAATGAATTTTTATTTTGTTATTCTAGTCTATTTTATTGATTTTAATTGTTTTTTGGGGAAAGATGGTTCTTTTTCATTTTTGAAAGATGAAAGAGGCCTTAAGTTTGGTTTGAGAGCATAGCTTCCTATTTTGGAGCAAAGACCATAAGTGAATCTTCGATGGATGAGAGGGAGTTAGGGATAAAAATGGATGAGCATGGAGGTAAGACTATTAGAGTCCAAGAGGTTTGAGAGAGACCAAATATTTTTTTTAATTTTTATTTAAAAAAAGATAGGTAGGGCTATTAAAACAAAAAGAAAAGAATCGTTTAAATGAATCTCAAACTTTGTTAGAAGAGGGGCATGAAAAGTTCATACTTTAAAAACTCATATATATTTGTTCCAAAAAAAATAAAAAGGGCTGATTAGCTCCTCGCTGTAAAAGTTAAGGGCAAAAATGCACCTTTGCCTAATTAGATTTTATGACTTAACATAGGTTTAATCCCATTCAATTCTGCCTCTAGTTAAATGGCACAATAAGGCTTATTTACAAGAGACATATTAATTATATGTACACCTATATTCAGAACTATTGTTACCCTACTAGGCAACCCGAATATTCTATAAGAACCATCAAACTTTTAACTGAAAGTAAAGCATACAAAATGCATCCTTAAATAAATCAATCTAACGAGCTCCTTAAGCAACTTCTGATTACAATTTTTAAAAATTATCACTTCATTCTTTATGCAATGCTCATAAAATTAAATGATAAATGAATTGCGAACTTGATAAACCAAGCCCGTAAAATCTTTTATAGTTCAAAAATTATCATTTGGATAAACTAAATATCTCTTATCCCAACTATTTCCATTGTAAAATATATTATGGATTATTCTTTTTTCGATTGCTATCTTTTCCATTTTTGGCTTATGAACATTGTAAATTCAAATAGAATAGTCACATCATCTTACATAATACACAAACACTTCACAAATGTCACAATAAAAACACCACAATCACTAGGAAAAAAGACATTATAATGTTAAAAACGTAAAAAAATCAAATTTAGAAAAAAAAAAAAACAAACTTATTTATCCTTTTAACATGAAGATCATCAACCAAATAAACATCAAATGGATCAGTTCACTTTTTCAAAGAGTATGCTCCAACATTTAACTCAGTATCATCATGATGTGACTAAAAGTCAATAGCTTTAAGAAAAACATAAAGAAGAACACCATAACTTTTCAATATCTCCAACACCAATTGATCATGCTTCGCATTATTCAAAGAATTATAATTATAAATGTATTTGTCCTTGAAACTTAAGTGTCTTAATATCTAATACTTTTCTTTTGAAATGTAGATAAAAAACATAACATCATCGAACTCAAACTATACAGTATTACAAAGCATAAAATAACTAAGTATATACTCAGCAGGACAGTGATCAACACTCACAATAAAAAAATTATTATTTTGTTCATAAACTTAGCATACAAACTCTAAAGATGTTGATCGAACTGATTATCAGTCATAAATTTCACACAACTATCACCATAAACTTTTCCTTTTCCCTCAAATAATGAAACAACACATCTATATATTGGAAAAAATACAAAAAATTAAAAAAGAATTACAACAACAATATTATGTATGTGTATTAAATCAAATCTAATAGTTACTTACACAATCAGGATTATGTATGATATGCTTTCAATCAATTTTATGTTTAACATCAAATATTTTTCGGTAAGTTATCATAAGTTGTATTTTAGGAAAAAGAAAGAGAAAAGTGAGAGGTAAAAATAAGTATTAATGAAGATAAGTCACAAAATCAATACGTGTTTTATAAATATTGTCCTGTACATTCACATGTAGACATATGAATGAGATTGAACTCATGTAATATAAAATCAATTGACTTATGTTAAAGTTCAATCTGCACTACTTAACCTCTTTCACTCTTTATATATATATATTTCTTAGTGCATATAGTTAAAACTTTCAAATGATAGAACATGTGTCATAAATTTGAGTCAAATGGACCCAAAAAGAAATTAGTGTAAAAAAATAATAAAATCGTTAATAATGGCTTATATATATATACACACACACGTATATATATATATTGGTAAAGATTAACGTTCAAAGCGGGCCGCAATTTTATCGAAATGTCCCTTCTAAAGAAATTGCCCCCCTAATTGCATAGGGGACAATTTTGTAAAAAAAAAATAATAATAAACAAATATGGGCTAATATATTTTTTTTTAACAACTGAAAGGTTAAAAGAGGAGTGGAGCCATATATATATATATATAGATATATACAAGGGAAGGGAAGGGAAGGGAAGGGAGGGGAGAAACAAGCAAAATTACAAAAAAGTTTGCACTCATTATTATATAAAAATTAGATAATTTAGTCATTTACTAATAAAAGTAAAATTAAATTAATTAAAATTATATCTTATCTTATCTCTAACAAAAATTTTAATTTAATTGAAAGTATGTTTTCTATTCTAATTTATTTCAAATAAAAATTAATTTAATTAAAATATAATTCTAATATGATTGAAAGCATATTTTCTATTTTAATTAGGTTAACTTTTATTTTATCTTTAACAAAATTTAAATTAATTAAATGTAATTCTAATTTAATTGAAAGTATATTTTTTTCTAATTAGGTTAACTTTTATTTTATCTCTAATAAAAATAAAATTAATTAACATATAATTCTAATTTAATTGAAAGTATGCTTCATATTTTAATTATGTTATTTCTATTTTATCTCTAACAAAATTAAATTAATTAAAATTGTAGTGATAATTTTATTGAAAATATATATTTTTTCATTTTATTAGGTCTACTTATATTTTATCTAATATAAATCAAATTAGATAGCATAATTTTATAATTTTTATTATATTAAATTTAATAAGTAAATAATTAAAAATTAATAAATTTTATGAAAATAAGAAAAGTATATATTTTTTTAAATTAGATATTTTTATAAACTAAAAATTAATAAATAAAAAATAGAGTATATATCTAATATAAATCAAATTTGATAACATAATTTTATCGGTGTTATTATATTAAATTTAATAAGTAAATAATTAAAATAAAAATTAATAAATTTTATGAAATTAGGAAAATTATATAATTTTTTTAAAAGTATATATTTTTATAAATTAAAAATTAATAAATAAAAAATAGGACATATAATTTGTTTGGAAGTATATTTTCTATAAGAAAAGTAGTATAATTATAGTTTTTAGATATTTTTATAAAATTTAACAAAAAAGAGTTAAAATTAAATTAATTAATATTTATAATTTAATTATTAGTTGAACTTAAAAACATGGCATCAGATTAATTTTTTGTATAAATAAAAATATTAATATAAAAAATATTGAAAAAATAAAGTGTCATAACTCAAATAAAAAATTTACTTTTCAATAGGGTTGTAATATTTAAATTGTTATATAAAGAAAATATCATTTTTATTATTTTAAATTTTTATTAACAAATAACTAATAATTTTTTATTATCTTATGACTAATTATGGCCATAATATTTTTTTTATAAAATCAGTTCTAAAGTTGAGAAAATTTAATTATAAAAAATTATTAAAGTAATATCATATAATTATTTAAATAAAATATTTATAAAAATTATAAAGAATTATAATTATATTAAATTAATAACAGATTGTTATATAAAATATATAATAGTGTTATTATTTTTAAAATTTTTATTTAATAATTATTATTATTTTTATTTTTATTATTATTATTTATTTATTATATATTTTAAGTTAAATTAATTTTTTATTTATGAGTGAAACGTGATTGTTTATTAAAATATATATAGGTTATATATATATATATATATATATATATATAACCTATAAAAACTAGCATCTAACATGTACGATTTGATTGGTTGAGAAAAAAACTATCATGATATTGTAATGAAAAGTTATTAATTCGCGATATTTTCAAATATTTGAGACATTTTGTAAAAATATCGTGATATTTAAAAAAAACATGATATTAAAAAGATGGGAACTATAACATAATATTTTAATGATCTAATGTAATATTTTAAAATAAATGAAGTGTTTTATTCTAATATATTTTAAAATACTATTTTATTTTAACATAACATAATATTTTTATGATATCATTGTATATTTATAAATATATTATGATATTTTAATAAAAATTATGATAATTTAAGTGATATTATTTATGGTATTATAAAAATATGAACTGATATATGTTTTAGGACAAGTGGCGTGATTTTATTGGCTAGAAAAAAATTGATCATGATATTTTGCAGGTAAGTTATTAATTCATGATACTTTTAAAAACTTGAGATATTTTGAAAAATTTCACGATTTGGAAAAAAAATATACGATATCATACTATTTTTATATCCAACGTGTATTCTAATGCAATATTTTGGAGTAAATCTTCCAAATAAAATGCTTCATTCTGATATATTTTAAGATATTATTATATTTTAATATAGCAACTCATGATATTTTAGAAAAAACATTGACATATTTTGAAAACCATCATGATATTGGAAAGATATTAATCATTATTTACGGTATTATAAAAAATATCATAATATTATACGGTTAGAGCATGGTATTTTAGTAATTATATGTGATATTATACAGTAAATAAAATGTTTCATTCTAATTTTTTTAAGACACTATTTTTTTTTAATATAACATGATTTTTTTATAATATCTTTGTATATTTATAAATATATCGTAATAATATTTTAATATATTTTTAATGAAAAATTAAAAGTATATATTAATAATGATTTATAATAATATTCTTATGTTTTTAAAATATATCAAATAATTTGATATGTTATTGTGAAAAGTCAAAATGTTTATACTATATTGCATTAACTTTTACATCCAATGTGTATTCTAATATGATATTTTGAAGTAAATAAAATGTTTCATTTTGATATATTTTAAAATATTATCTTATTTAATATTAGCTCAACATATTTTTAAAAAATCGAGAAATTTTAAAAACTTTGCGATATTTTTAAAAATATCATGATATTATTATGTGGTTAGTAAATTATAATTTAGTGATCTAATGTGAAATTTTAAAATAAATAAAATGTTTTATTCCAATATATTTTAAGATTCTATTTTATTTTAATATAATATGATTTTTTATAATATTATTATATATTTATAAATATATCATTATAATTTTTAATATGTTTTTTAATGGAAAAATTAAAAATAAATTATGAATAATAATTTATGATAATATTCTTATGTTTCTAAAAATTTATTGAAATAATTTGATATATTATTATGAAAAGTCAAAATTTCTAAACTCTATTGCATTATATTTTTTTGTATCCAACATGTATTGGATATGATTAGTATAATAATTCTTGACTTTTTTGTTGCAATTTTCTTAAAAATTTAAGCGAAATTATTATAAGGTTATATATATATATATATATATATAAGGCATATTGGTGCTAAAAATCACAACATTTTTAACCTATTACAATTATATATCTAATTTTGAAAGTTGGCATAATTAACCCAAATTAACAATTTAGTTGCAATTACAGTCCAATTGAGTTTTGATCAAAATTGACGCCGACGTGGACAATATTACCTTCTCCTAAGTGGGACCTACTGTCACATCAACTTCCCTGGTAAAACTTCAAAACGCACCATTTTATTTTCATCTTCTTCTCCTTCAAACTCAGCTGAATTTGATCTTTCTAAAATTGATCAAAGCCATTGAATCACCACCACCAACATCACTACCACTCTTAATGCCTAATCATTAAACCGACAAATCCTAATCATCATACTAAACAAAACAATCAAAGATTTCACCTGCTCATTAAACTAGGCTTCCTCTACATATTAAACTACATTGCAAACCAAAATAAAGGTTGCTACAAATAAAGATTTCACCTATGACTTAAGCAAGAGATACAGTCTGGGTGATCTCAATTACCCATCCTTCTCTGTTCCCCTTGAAATAGCTTCAGGAAAAGGAGGCAATGCTAGTGTAACTAGCACTGTGAATACACCAAGACTCTGACTAATGTGGGCACCCCTGCAACGTATAAGGTTTCAGTGACTTCTGAGACTCCATCAGTGAAGATCTTAGTAGAGCTAGAATCGCTCAGTTTCAGTCACCAATATGAGAAAAAGAGTTACACAATGACAATTACTGTTACATATATGCCTTCTGGTACTACCAACTTTGCTCGTTTGGAATGGTCAAGTGGAAACATGTGGTCGGCAGTCCAACAGCTTTTAGCTAGAAATGAAATCTTAAAGAAACTGGACCAATGGCTAATATTATAGGTAACGAAGTGCCTGAATTTGTGTAGAAGGAATGTCTTTTACTTCCCATTCCAATGTTCCAACAATTGCTGGAGTAATAGCTAGTTGTGCTTGTAATTTCTCTCTCGCATGATCATAACTCAAAGAAAAAGGAGGGAAAAATAAGTGTACGAAAGGAATTGGGTGAATAAGCAGCAACAGTGGAAGAAGAAGAAGGCACGATGTGAAAGGAGAAGAAATTGGGTGAAAGGGGCGTGATTTAGGGTTAAAAGGGGGGTAAAAATAAAACGGTGCGTTTTGAAGTCTTAGCTGGGTAAGATGATGAGGTAGTAGGTCCCACTTAAGAGGGATGATATTGTCCATGTCAGCATCAATTTTGACCAAAACTCAATCGTGCTATAATTGCAACTAAATTGTCAATTTGGGTTAGTTATGCCAACTTTTAAAATTTGGTATATAATTGCAATAGATTGAAAATATTGTGATTTTTGACACCAATATGCCTATATATAATGTTATTTTATGTTGGTTGATTAACTCATTTAATGGCTAGGTTAACGATGTTGTAATAGGATTGCCCATTATGTGGCAAAGAGAGCTCTAACTAATGGCATTTCATGCATGGAAACTAATGCATGGGTAGAATGGTTCCCTAGTGGAAAAATTATATGGACCCCCTATACATATTGCAATATGGATCAGGGATCCATCACACGTATAAAATATATCTTTTTTTTTGCGCATTCTTCTTCTTGGGCGTCTTCTTATTTTTCTTCTTCTTCTTCATCTCCTCCCTACAATTTCAAAACATTTGTCGGCTTGGCCTACCTAGATCATTCCTTCAAAGTGGTTCGACTCTTTTATTCATTGGAAACAAAATTTGTCTCTGAGTTTGAAGTTGATGTTTTTTCTTCACAGACTAGACAATGGACCCTTATGATTGTCTCATCTCCAAAGCCCCTTCCTTGGTTCCGCTACGGCACTACCCATCTTTCGATGTTTTCTATAGGGGAATCTTGCATTGGATTGTTGGGGATGGATTTAAGACTATTGTTTATTATGTTAGTAGAGACAACATCCCTTTCATCATTGGTCATCCGAAGGAGGCAACTCCAGATAGTAGAAATGGCCTGCTGCATGGCCTTGGGCTATGCCATGGCTTATTGTTGGTAGCTCAACTGTATAATACAAATTTGCGCATTTGGCAACTTTTTTAATGTGTTTGGTTTGTTTGTTTTTTAAGTTATAATTTTAAATACATTAGTTTTTGCATATACATTCATTAGTTGTAAGGTAAAGGTTCAAGTGTTATTAATTGGAGATTCATTTGTTATTAATTAAAAAGTACCTTTTTATTGAAATTGAAAGTGAACCTATTGGTGGAGGTCAATGAACCTGCAGGTAGATGTCAATGAACCTACAGGTAGAGGTCAATGAACCTACAGGTAGAGGTCAATGAACCTACAGGTGAAAATCTACAAGATCATTGATCTTCACCTATAGGTTCATTGAACCTTTAGGTGAAGATTAATGAATATGCAGGTGAAGGATAATGAACATGCATTATTTATATAATAATCTTACATGTTTTATCTTATAAACATACAGTATTTAAGTAAGGAACCTATTTAGCTAAAAATAAAAAATTAAATTAAAAATTAAAAAGTACAAAAAAAGTTTATTTATTATAATTAAAAAATTAAAAAATTTAATGAATAAAAGTTTTAGCAAGAAATGTGGCATCAGAATTCACCAAAACCATCTTCAGCCTATAGATTGATATTTGCATCATCACATTGCACACAAATCATAATTTCTAACAATTAATTCACCTAACAATTTATGAAACAGAGCCATTGATTCTCAATCCTAACATGAAAATACAAAAAATGATCAACTCATAAATCATTATTAAATCATAAAAACTAATTCAATTTTGATCCACAATTAAATAAATAATTCAATAAAAACCAGAATTCAAGATCGCTTACCTTTTTAATTCATTCAAAAACCCATCAAATTGAAAAAAAAAAAAAAGCAATTGCAGCTATGGCATTGTGATCACAACAGATCAATACTATTCATGGCATGAATTGAAAAGAAAAAAATAAAATAAAAGCAAAATGCAGAGTTATGTTTGGAATTGACATGCTTTTGAATTGAACTCCCTCTCTTTTCGCTATCTTGTGGCCTCTGTTGTTTCGTGCACGGTTTAACAGTCAACAAAAAAAGCAAAGACGTTAAAAAAAGGGGACGTGTTTTGCCTTCACACGTGTATGGTCCATAATACAATATGGACGGAAATCCACGATATAACAATTGCCCATAGTGTTCATGCTTTGTAAGGGCCATCTACAAATTGTTGTGGTTTTGTTCAATGAGAACTACTCTTTCGAAATAATAAAGAATAACCCATATTTTCCTCCCTATACTTTTATTATTTTCTGGCTTTTATCCCTGCACTTTTATTTATTGGATTTAGTCGCTGGACTTTTATTTTGTCAAAAATTGGATTTTTTTAAGGACCCAATGTACATCAAAATAAAAGTGTATTAATTTTAAATTAAGAACCCAATGTATGGTAAAATAAAAGTGTATTAATTTTAAATTAAGAACCCAATGTATGGTAAAATAAAAGTGTAGGTACTCGATGTATGGATAATAAAAGTGTAGGAACTAAATTCATGTAAATAAAAGTGCAGGAGTAAAAGCCAGAAAACAATAAAAGTGCAGAAAAAATATGGGTTATTCCAAATAATGATGATGATAACAAATAATTAAAAATCAATTAGATAGTAAGTTGCTAATTAATTATATGGGATTAAACTTAATTACAATTATAAATGCCTAATCAATTAAAATCAAAACAATATCAAAGCAACTTACAAAATTATAATTGTTATTAGTTAAGTATTTAAAAAATTAATTAAATAATTGTGTGTGTGTATATATATATATTTGATAGAATATAGTATTTTTTAATATGTTAAAATATTTGATAATGATAACAAAATATAAACATTTATTAAACTATTCATAAAAATATTAAAATACAATCGATGCATTACACGGGTTATTAACTAATTTCATCTAACAATATTGTACCAATTGTCTTGAACCTTACATCTTTTTTTTTTTTTTTAATAATTTTTCTCTATGAAAAAGAAAGGGATATATAGAACTCCCTATACAACAATGAAGAGTCCATTAGCCAAAGCAAAATACAAAGCCTAATAAGGCTAACTCACTCCCCTTTCATGGAGACTATTTTGAAAGTAATAATTTAATAGTCACAGAAATTACTCTTCATATGAATGAGAGTATTAGCCATGACTAAGAGAAAGTCAGGATCATATGACCATAACTATAACACACTCCTAAAACATCCTGCTAACACAAAAAAATAAACATATTGTCCAAAAGCAGCAATCTTTCTAGCATTTTATGCTTGATATTGACAAATATATATTTGTTGCATTATAAATACCTACAATTGAAAAAAAAATTATTGCATTATAACCTTGCAAAAGAAAAATAAATACTAATTTTTGCAAAACAAATTCTAGTATTAATGAGAATGGCAATCAGAGAATAAAATAGATAATACACACACGACGTATTCTTTTGATAGGTAAAATAGTAGTCCATGACTTTTGGAACTAACAAATGCATAATTATCATAAAACTAAAACAAGAATACAAAGTAAAAATAAATAACTATAGTCCTCTCTTTCTAATCTAATGGCTTAGGTGATGGATATTGTAGAGTAAAATTATGGGGTTCAATCGCCCTCTCCCCCTTGATCTCCCATTTGTTCAAAATAAATAAATAAATAATTATATTATAGGAAATTTCTCATTTATATTATAGGAAATTTCTCATGGCTGTAGCACTCCGCTCCAATGGCAATAACTTTGTTCATAATTGCATTGAAGGCATTTTTGCTTGTAATGTTAATTTTTGTTCGTGATTGTATCATAATTGTGAGTCATAATGATGAGAAAAAAAAAAGAAAAAAAGAAAACTTATTGCAGGGAGAGGACTAGCAACATTTGATAAAAGCAAAGTTCTTTTATATAATGGAAATAATACTTCAAGCTACAGCCCATATTAAACAATTACTTGTTTTTCAAAACATTGTCACCTAATCTGAGGATGATGACAATAAAAATATGTCAAGCTATTTTGTTTTTTTTTTTTTGTTTCACCAATAAAAAGTTTTTCCATCTTATAAGATCCACCCAGCTCGAGTCCAGAATAATTAACCATTTTCTGCATGTTTGTTCAATTCCAGAAGAGTTTGTAAAAGTTCATGATTCTCCAAGGGTAATTTGCCTTGTTCTTATCATATCAATCTTGGTACATTTGTCTTTATTTCCCACTAACTTACAGGACGTTGCATTGGTTGAAGATTCTCATCTTTGGAATTCACAAAATCTTATCAAGTGCCAGCTAAAACCTTTAATCTTGTTCTTCTTCATCATAAAATCTATATAATTAAAGATCCCTTTTGGGTATCCGAATATGCGCATTGAATCAACTTCTGATCAGATGTTTTCCTGGATTCATCTCCAACATCACCATTTCTCTTTCTGTTTCAAAAGCGTACACACAATCTTCAAGTTTTCGTCGTAGAACTAATAACTATTTTATCTTTATGTAAAAATTAAGAGAAAAAAAAAAACAACAATTTGCATGGAAGCTCAGAGAGTGGTGGTGATCCAGGATGCATCAAGAGAAGTTAGTTCAAGTGCTCTCAGGTGGGCATTGCAGGGCTTGTCACTTAAGCCTGGCGATACGCTCACCTTTCTTTCAATTCTTCATCAGGTTAATAATCCCTGTAAGTCACCATATGCAGGAACCTGGAAGCTAAGTAAGCATATTTATTTGTTATTTATTTTTTCCTGAAAGGAGCAAACATAGCTATTGATCAGCTTGTAGACTTATTCTGCGTGTGTATTTTCATCTATTTACTAGTTTAGTTTGATGTTCTTTTTAGTGGGATTTAAGCACAAAGTAGATTCCAATTCCATGTTTGGAGCAGATACAAAAATCGTTGGCAGAGAATTAGCCAGAAAGAAGGAAGAGTATGAGAAGCATACAGAACTTATTCAGATTTCCGAGCTATATGAGATGCACAAGGTACTTATGGATCCTGCTAATGCAACCTTTATTGAAGAACACGCCTGAAGTTACTTTAATATGGACGAAAGAACACCTGAATTCTGAAATCTAGATATGAACTTCATCTTTGATTTTCAAAATCATTTGTTTTACGCCTTCAGGATTCAAGATAGATCCTGGATTCTATGTTGATTAGCCTTTTCTAATTGCTGTAGTGAATTTCTGACGTATAAGAAGCTGTCAAAGATATTCTGAATGCTGTAATTTTAGGGGAAAAGAATTTCAAAGATGGTAGTCCTTAAATTTAATTTAATAGAATGTTTTGTAAGATTTTTCAGGTTGAATTCAAGATACAGGTTGCAGTAGGACCTTCACCAAAGGTAGTTGCTTTAAATGCAGCTGAAAATCTTAAAGCAACATGGGTTATACTTGACAGGTCAGGCAAAAGTCACTGAGCAAGTGGATATGAAAATGTGCCTACTAAATTCTGATGCTGATCAACTTGAACAGGCAGATGAAGAAAGATAGGAGATACTTTCTACAGAAACTTTCATGTGGGATATCGAGAATGAAACGAAACAACAGAGTTAAGCAATTGCGAGGACCAAAAGCTAAGAAAGCCAATACGCCTCCAAAGCAAGAACAACGCCATAGTAGCCTAGTAACTTACGACGACATGATGCCAGGAACCCCAGATGATCTTTTTAGCATCGAATTTCGGCCAAGTAATTAACATCATCATGGTTAATTTGCATACATGTTTTCTGTTGTCACCTCCAAATTTGAGTAGCGTATTCAGTTGAGTTGATTTTAACTACAGGCGTATCCGAAATGGAACAAGAAAGCCAGGTGAGCCAGGTGAAGGAAATCGCACATTTCAGCAGCATTGAGGAAGCAAGGGAGCACTCAATCTGTGCTCTTTGCAAGAACAGACGACCGAGAAGTGGAAGCCTAATGGACTTCACATATGAAGAATTAAATGCTGCCACAGATGGTTTTTCGTCAAAGAATTCTCTATATGATGGTGGATTCGGATCTGCTTTCAGAGGTTATCTGAAAAGTAAAAATCTGAAAATAGTTGTTAAGCAACATAAAAATGCAATTCCTCGAGCAGAAATGAGTTTCATTTCAGAAATCACTCTGCTCAAGACAGCCAGACATAAAAATGTACTCATGCTCTTGGGATCATGCACAGAAGGAAGTCTCAAGCTACTTGTATATGAGTATGCCTGTAATGGTTCATTAAACCAACACTTATCAAGTAAGCAGCTTTTGATTTGCTTGAAATCCAGTTCTCTAACCAATCTGGTTAACATCCAAGGTAAAATCTCCGCTATGATGCAGAACATTGTCCTTTACCTTTGACATGGACGGAGAGGATGAAAGTAGCATTAGGTGCTGCAAGAGGATTAAACTATCTACATGAAAATAACATTGTTCACAAAAATGTTAGAACAAGTAGCATTGTCCTCACACATGATTTTGAACCACTGGTAATGACCGAACAACTCATCTATTAATTGTATTACAACACATCTTTGCATATATATGTTTAAAGTTTTTAACATATTTTCAGCTCGGAGATTTTGGGTTTCCATCAGAGAACAAGGTTCTTGAAACTTTGGGATACTTAGCACCAGAATATCCAGGAAACTGGCAACTTTCAACTGTTACAGATGTTTACGCTTTTGGTGTTGTTCTGCTGGAGCTGATCTCGGGCCAAATGGTTAGAGACAAGATGCTAGGTGGAAAAAGTCTTGTGCATTGGGTAAGTAACAATCAAAACATTTAACTTTTGTGTGAAGTGCTGGAATAATTTTGCCTCATGGGTCCATCCAGCTTGACTCCAAAATAGTTGTAACCGTGTAGCTATGAATATCAAGTCATCAAATGCCAAAAAAATGACAACATTCATTTTTTAAAAGTGATGTTGAAAGCTAAGTTACAAAGATATATAGAACCAAAAAATTTGATTCTACCTTCATTGTATCTGAGTCCAACAGCTACACCTATGGAACTTTTGTTCTTGATGTCTAATGCAATTCTTATTACCACATCACATAGTGCCCAACCGTCAAATAACAGTCTAGAGTTAGGATGTATGGAAACTTTTACAAGTAGGCATTTCTTTATTTTCTATTTTGAAACCTTCAGGAATTCTCTTGTAAATGTTTTTGGGCGGTTTTTACAAATGTAAAGTCTGAACAAAATGAAATAATTTATAAATACACTATTAATTGATAATGACGAATAATTTTCTAATATTGAAATATTTTTTATATTTACTTATATACTCCTATTTTTCTTAATATTTACATATTTCTCCCCCACTTTATTTTTTGTTTTTTAATATTTTTAAAGGATAGTGATAGGTGTAACGGATTACAATATTACAGTTTAGTGCAGGATAAAAGTTTCTAGGGGCAATTTCTATTTTGCCTGCAACAAAATTTATTTTTTTGAAATTTTTTTTGAATAATTAATTAAAATAATGAAATTTAATAAATTAAAATGAATTGAGTGAATCTGTCGTACTATAATTTAAACACAACTAATTTATTTATTTATTTATTATTGTAATTGTAAAAATAAAAGAGAGACAATAAGATAATTCATCGTAACCCGTGATTTACTGTAGCAATCGCAGGCCAGGACAAATAGCATTACCCATCCTGTCATTTTGCGATATTTGTTTTCACGTCTTCCAAATTTTACATTTTCATTTTCTTGCTGTTTAGTTTTAGGGGGAGTGAATGGATCAGGTCTTATAATGCAGGAAGTCAGGGGTTAAATAGCATTACTTATAGCGTATACTAGCTTAAATATTTTTTATTACTAATAAAGAGGTCAGATGGTTTAAATATCAAAAGACTACACAACTTATGGCAATCTTCCCCTTTCAAATCAAGTAGAAATTAATTTCATAAATTAATTATTACATAATTCAAATCTTACATCTCATGATATCCTTGAAGATTAGTAGCCGTTGGAGTACTTTCTCAATGACAAATACTAGCTTGATTAATCATTTATTTTGCGTTTGTTAATTTCCTATTGATTCTAATTTGTTGTACAGGCAAGACCACTCCTGAAAGAAAGGAGGCTGCTTGAGATGGTTGATCCTAGAATTGCCAAGTCTCATGATGCTGAACAGCTTTATTGGATGGGCAGAGTAATACTGAATTGTCTTCACAGAATACCCAACAAAAGATTAACCATGGACAAGGTAACTCATAAAAATATTTTTCTTGCATATGCTTTCAACACAATTTCGCCATGTTTACCATTTGTCTGATTGCATTGTTGTAGGTGGTTTCTGCACTTGAATGTATAGCAGATAGACGATCAAGCAATGTAATGGAAGATATATCAGCAGTGAATTCGTATCTGGCCCGAAGCATAAGCGACATTGATGGGCTTCAAAGCTATGAGAAATCGGATCAGGAAGACATGTTAATTAGTAGAGAAATAATTCTGAAAGAACACCAACACCAAGTGATGGGCAGAACTTTTTCATTAACTTCTTCATCATCTTCTTTTTCTTCAGGAACTGCTACTACTAATTCTACAAGAACAAGCACAAGCTTCAGTAGGAGCTCTACTAGTAGTAGCGGGAAAAGTGATCAAATACATACAAGATTGTCAAGAAATAAAAAATCAGTGTATTATGCAGAAATGCATAACTGAACTAATTCCAACATTTGTATTACTTCATGAAATGACTGAAAGAAAAGAAATGTGTAGAAAAAGTAAACTTTTCCTCAAGTGAAATTAATTATGCAAAGACATTTCTTTCCAATGATCTTGGATACTGCTAAATAAGATTTCGAGTTTGCAATGATCTTAAATTTTAAATAAGATTTTGAATTTGAGGTTAGCATATAAAAAAACAAACCGAAAAAAATTTTTATTTCCTTTACAAGATTCATCTAACTCGATCTAATTAATCAGGATATTTGTGACCACCGAATATCATAGATAATTATAAAAAAAAATGAATTTTAAAAGTGTATTTGGTTCAAATGAATTTTGTAAAATTTTTTGGAATTCATTTGCAAATTCAAGGGAGTGTGTTTGATTTAAACGAAAATTTTATAAAATTTATTTTTAATTTTAACTTTTAATTTTATGAAATTGCTTAACAATCAAATGAATTTGAAATTCATTTGCAAATAAATTCTATTCAAAATTCAAATAAAATGAATTTCTTAATGGAATTGAACCAAAGAAAGATAAATCTACTTTCTTTTCCTTGAGAAAAAAATTGAAGTAAAACGGTTAATTTACTAATAATTATTTAAAGAGGCCAAGAATGCGAGTTGTGTCACGTAAGGTAAAGGAAAAAGGGCAAAATGTCCATTAGGGTGGAAGTTCAGGGGCTGAACTGAGCTTTTGTTCTATAACTATAGCATATTCATCAGCCGTTTTATCCTCACTCTCGCTCAATTCTAAAACGCTGCAGTTTAACTCTTAGATAGACTTGTTAGCAGAAGAACCTGCAAACCATTCCCCCTCTGTTTCTGTTTAAACACTTTCTTTTAAATCCACCGGAGCTACAGTCGGCGGTGGCTGACCGCCGTTCTACCGCCACTAGCAGCTGCACTTCTGGTAACTTTTATTATTATTATTATTATTATTATTATTATTGTTATTTTGTTTAAATTTCTCCATATACTGATTTTTTTTTTGGTGCATTTAACGAAATTTAATGAACCCTCTTCTTCTTCTTCAGTATTAATTGTGTGTGTGTCTTTTTTTTTTTTAATTGTAGTGAAATTGTTTCAATTCAGAGTTCGGGAGTTTGATTTGAATTTGCACTTGTGCTGCTTATCTTTCAGTTCTTTAGCTATGACTAGTGTTTGAAATTCCGAAGTCTAAGGCTTTTCTTTTTGTTTTTTCATATTGTTTAACAGCGCATTATTATTTGCAATGAGACTGAAGATATAGATTGATGAATGATGTTAAAATCAAAAACCCATATAAATTTTGTTGTTGATATTCGATTCTGTGGTGTGTGTTGTAGTGGTGAAGCATAAATTTGAAGAAGATTTTCGCTTTAAATTAAATGCATAATATAAATGATGTCGATTCTGTCAATGTCTCTTCCCTCACAGAACAATTGTTCCCTCTATAAGTCCAGCTTTCTCTCATCTGCTACTATTAAGGTACCTGGAAGAATTCATTTAATAAGTAGTAAGAAACCCAGAAATGCTTCTGTTTCTGTGTCTTGTTCGGCTCCCAAAATTGTTCGTGATGCTTCACTTGATAGGCATGTTGTGAGGCAAAACAGGATACGGTTTGTACAGAAGCTTAAAATTTTACTACTTTCCAAACCTAAACACTTCCTTCCTCTTCATATTCTTTCCAAATGTCGGGGTTACCTTTCGCTTCCTGATCGGCGTTCCATTCGTTCCATGATCCATCGTTATCCTTCCATTTTTGAACTCTTCACAATCCCAACGCCACCTTTACCATTCAATGCAACAAAGCCCTACAGCCAATTGTGTGTTCGTCTGACCCCTACAGCAGCAGCACTGGCTGCTCAAGAACTTCAGCTCCAATCAGCCATTGCTGACAAATTGGCTACCAAACTTCAAAAACTTCTCATGCTTTCTTCTCATCACCGCCTCCTCTTATCAAAGTTGGTTCACCTTGCTCCGGACCTTGGCCTGCCCCCTAATTTTCGATCCCGCCTCTGCAATGACTACCCAGAAAGTTTCAAGACTGTTGACACCTCCTATGGCCGTGCACTTGAGCTTGTATCATGGGATGCAAAATTAGCTAGTCCTTTACCTCGTCCTGAAAAATCCCTCGATTTGATAGTAGATAGACCTTTGAAATTTAAGCACTTGAAACTTCGAAAGGGGCTTAATTTGAAGAGACGTCACCAGGATTTCCTGATCAAGTTTGAAGAACTGCCGGATGTGTGTCCTTATAATACATCTATAGAAGAATTTGCTAAAGTGTCGGTTGAAGCAGAAAAGAGAGCTTGTGCTGTGGTAAGAGAGGTCCTGGGAATGACAGTAGAAAAGAAGACTTTGATAGACCATTTGACACATTTCAGGAAAGAATTTGGATTTCCAAACAAGTTTAGGGGTATGATTGTAAGGCACCCTGAATTATTCTATGTCAGCGTGAAAGGTCTTAGAGATTCTGTTATGTTGGTTGAAGGATTTGATGACAAGGGTGTGCTTTTGGAGAAAGATGAAACTTTAGCTATGAAGGGTCAGTTGATGAAGCTGGTTAGCGAGTCAAAGAGGATAAGAAGACTAAGGAGAAAAGGTGTCACAATGAATAACAGTGACACCAGAGATTCTGTTGATGTTGGCAGTGACGAATTTGATGGCTTTGACGATGATTATGATGATGGTTTTGAGAATGTGTTTGAATCAGAAGATTCAGGTTTTCATTATGATTTTGATGATGATTTTCATGCTAGCTTTGAGATTGCAAATCAAGGCGAGAATAGGGAGTTTTGGACTGTAGACAGTTCCAATGAGGAAGGACCATCTTCTGAACCTTGGTAGCTGAAAAAATGACACTGTACTTTGATTGTACCATTTTGTGTACTTTTTTTTTTTTTTTTGAGGGGAAGACATCAATTATTATCATTTTGTGTACATAACACTAATTATATCTTTCTTTTTTTAAAAAGCTTGAGATGCATATAATTTTTATAATAAAAAGTAGACATTAAGATTGAAGATATTTGTATCATTCATACTTCAAAAACATTAATAATGAAGTACAAAAATCTTCATCCATATTTTCATTTTTTTTTCTTCATATAATTTTTTCTTTTAAAAAAAATGGTTTCACAAATCCTATTAGAGCATAGTCCATTGTACTATGGTGCAAGATTTTTTCCTAATAAAAAAACAATGAAAATAGGAAATTTCTCTACAATTCCAACTTCCTAAAATTTGCTTCTTTTCCTGATCTAAAAAAAATTGCGTCTTTTCGCTTATTTTATTTTCTATTAACTTACATTTTTTTACACTCCCCATTTAAATTAGTCATTTCATATAAGAAAAAGGACTGTTTTGATTTTTTTTTTTAAATAATTAGTTTAACTTTTTTTATTAAAAAAAAAAAAACTAGCACCAAACAGTATATCTAACATCAATAAAGAAAATGCCTTGTTGGTCCTATGAGATCTAGGTTCAAGGGTCAAAAACAAAATTCAAAATGATACCAAGTGAAATAAATAAATAAATAGAATGATATCATTTATATTCTTGATAATCATGAACGTCCAAAAGTCTCCAATGCTTCAGAAAGAACGATGTATCCTGCACCTCCAATTACAAGGGAAAGTGTGATTCTTCCTCCAGGAACTAGCTCTGGCAGTTTTATTGAAGGTGATGAACTTGAGTATCTATCTGACCAAGCCATTGCAGCAGGAATGATTCCAAATAACACCAAAACTAGCACAAACAAAACAAGAATTACAAAAAACATTCCCTTCTATGTATAAACCTTAGAGGAAGTGAATTGCAGATTCTTAATTTAGTTGCATATATACCTCCATATGTTCCTGCAAAATCCAGGGCTTTGAAAAATATTTCAGGGTCCAGTAATGCCAACACTAATGGCGGAAACAAAGTCAAGAAGTATGGCAGAGGATTGCTTTGGTTTGCTGGGAGCTTTAACACTGAATATCAAGAACAAAACATTAACACTGAATATCAACAAAACAGCATAAATTAGTCTTTTATTCTTGCTGATTCAACCACTGTTTTTTTTACTACTTTTCTACTCATGATAACAACATTCTGATACTTAAACGAATTTGCAAAAGGCTGCAAATGTTGTGATGTTTTTGTATCAGTTCTACTCATGATAACAGTATTTTGATACTTAAACAAGTTTGTAAAATGTCGCAAATGTTTGAGATTTTTTTGGTACTGATAGGCCTTATTTTATGCACTCACAGTCAGCAAGAAAGTCGGCAAGCCCCAAAACGAATCCGATATAGGATGTTGCAATTGCAAGAAGTGAAAAGACCTCAACTATTGGCTGTAGAAATAGGAGAGAAAAAAAACCATTATTTTGATTTATCTAAAGAAAAATTTAGTAAAAGTCTGCCAGAAGAAACTTACTCCAACCACTCCATTGGTAGATCGCAACTGCTGCAGTGGATCAATGATCTTATCAGCCATCTCAGTGTTTGTTATTGATCCTAAAATAACACCATTCCATACAAGAAACAAACCCAGAGGTATAGCTGTTCCTAGAACTATTGCAGTCCTGTAAAAATGTAGTATACTCCTGTTAGCAAGTCTTTTTCAGGACTGATTTCTCAAGTCTTCTTCTTCACTAAACAGATGATCATTAATTTTGCATGCATCATCACAAATGGGTCTAATACAGCAGCAAATAGAGCTGAAATTAGAATACTTTGCCAAGCCAAAATGCACATAGGCTAAAAATAAGCATTTATATACATATTCCGTTAGCTCTTTAGGCAAAAAGAGTAATGATAAGATCAGTCACCTTACTTTTGAAATGTTTCCTTCAAGATTGGTGCAAAGAACAGGTACTACATTCTGAAGAAAGCAGAATATAGGATGTTACAACTACTTCTTCCATGTTGAATTACTAACAGGTTTACAGTGTTACCTGATAAACAAATGAAAGTGCAATGATTGGTATGCTCATAGGAACAGCTGCAAAGTTGGCTTTCAAAAGAGCATCAAAGTGCAAATCTCCACTAGCAACTGCCTAAGAAACAAAAAGTAATTAAATTCCCTGATATCTGTGTGATGTGATACGTAGATAATCTTACTTGCTAGTGGATCATATCTTTTGATATTAGCCCATGGCTCTATGCATTCAGGTGTCTGAGAGGAATTATTTATTTTAGTTTGGACTTGGTCACAGACAGCACAATTTTGTCTTTTAACATCTTGTGGACAAGGGAAAGCCTTGATTTCTAAGAATCCAATTCTATTATGACCAATTTGGCTACCCTAACAAAAACATTTAAATAGGGTATGCACAAATTTCCAGGGATTTGCATTAGTGTCAAGAGAACTAACACTATAGGATCAATCAATATCCTATTAACACAGATGCCTTGAGTTTTAAGTCAGTGTTCCCTACAGTAAACAACAAATAGGTTGAACTTGAGTGAACTTATTTACCAAAGGAGAGAATTACCACAAGAGCTGTGAAAGAAGCAATGATTCCAACTACCAGAACTCCGTTAACCGCGCCAATGAAGCGCTGACTGCAAATTGAAAACAAAAATAAATAAAGTTTATCAGTGTGTGTGATTATACATGAGCTCATTGGCCTCATACACGAGTCCTTCTATATCCAACTAACAACATTTAACATCACTACCTATGGCCAGTGCTTTGAAGTTTTTAAATAGATTATATATATATATATAAAAGAAAGTGAAACCAACCTTCCAAAGTAGCATATACCTCCAAGAACCAAAGAGAATAAACCTGCACTTTCCCATCTGCAAACAACTTTTGCCATCAGTCAACACCTAATAGATGAAGAAAAGTTATAAAAAATAACATCTTGCAAGGAGGGCTACTCGAAAATTTTGGATTCGAAACTTGAGCAATTGGAATTTACAGGAAACTGTGTGTGATTCATACAATGGAATGCCGAGAAAGTTTGTCAGAATATCTGAAGAACGAGCCACATAGGCAACTAGAAGCGCATAATGGATAAAGATGTATGACCAACTGCACAAGAATACAGGAAAAATATTGTCATAGTTCAGAAAACATCAATGCACAAGAAAGTAATGCAAGTCCATGACACTGAATAAGGCGAACATTAGTCAGATCTTAGAAGTTAAACCATATTAGCAGATTCCTAAGAAAACTTAACAAATCCACAGTAAAAATGAAAGCTTTTTTGTTCGGATGAACTTGATCAACGTGTCTTTTGCTTAATAAAGTAGAAATATGATCTGTCTCAAACACATCAAGTTTTGGCCATGTCAGGTCTCAGGAAACTGTCTCATAGCGAATATTTCATATGGCTAACTTGTCAGCTTACCATGAAATCTGAACTCCGGCCGTCCCAAGAGTTCTCGTGGCCATTGACACCTAACATCAATGATCAAAAAACCAGAATTTGTCAGCTACAATATGACATGAATATCATGCAAATGAAACAATTGTAGAAAAATTTGCTTCATTAGAAGACAATTATCTGTTCAAAAGCACAGCATTGATAGCTAACTAATGAGTTTTCTAACAAAAGAACTAAAAAAACGAAGTCATTTCGATCAAATTCTCTATCTATGACCATGTAATATTTGTATGATAAACATGAGACGACAGGAAAAAGAGCTCTTATTGCAATGGCCGACACCCAAAAGTGATTTAAGAGTGAACAATGTTCACACATCAAGATATTCAGAATATAGAAAATAAAAAGTCCACAGAAGTTCACATCTTCTTAACCAAAATAATTACCAATGATACTCCACCAGAACCCAATTCGCACATTGTGTTCACATTTACTTCTGCAATGAGCAGCCCTGTAGCAACCTGCAGAATTGTTCAAAAGGTGAACTTATTGGCTAAATTTTAAAATGGAAAAAACCAGAATTGTACAAGGGTTTTGTGTAGCAGAAGCATTCTTAAGGCCATGGACATTATTTAAATCAGGTTTTATGCTGCCAAACAACTTTACCATATATATCCAACAAAGAATGCAGGCCACAGCAGATGCCAAAAATCCCGATTCTTGAGTCACTGCAGGAATTGCCAGTATCCCAGCACCTACCTACAGATTCAACTAATCACACACAAATCATAATATAGCAAATGAACTGTTCATCGATATAGCATACCGTTGTACCAGCAACCAGAAAAATTGCACTAGATAAACTTCCTGGCAAAAATTGCAGCAAACACAAAGTTATTGATAAAATGCTATTGGCCCAGTACTTCAATTGTAGAGAGCAATATATTTACCAGGTTCTCTCTTAAGTGTAGCTCGGTTAACGTTAGAAAATAGCCTCTCAACTTGATATACTTCCTGCTTTTGATTCTGAGCCCGGCATTGGAGTATTGCTGTTGTAGAGTTAGCTGCTGAAAATTGGCGGCTCGAAAGGTGAAAGAACAATCTCTTTGAAGTAATGGGTGTCTGATTATGATCAAGACGAGGAGGAATGTGCAAATATTTGTAGTTTCTTGATGGGATTTTTTTCAAGACTGGAAATTGAAAACAAGGAACAGACATAAACATGGTCACAGACATTGTTCTGATGTTCCTGGCTTATGGGAAGAAGAAAAAGCTTTGGACTCAGTGCAGAAACAGGAACAACAGAACAGAAGAAACGGTTGAAAGAGGTCCGGAAGAGTTGGATAAGGTGGACCCCACGGTTAACTGTGCCTCTCCCAAATTGGGGTACTGACCCCACAACAAGTCCTATAACATTTTAAATATTTCAATCAAGTCCTAAAATTTTTTTTAATTGAGTCATGGTCAAAACAGATTAGTAGGTCATATTCGTGTCAGATTGATCCACTTTGTTGACATGATTAGGATTAACAAGAACACGACCTATTTAATAATTGTATCAAATATTTCAACCCTAACACAACACAAAAATTAAACAGTTATACGAACACGACATGTGTAATCTATTTATTTAAATAAGTTGTGTGAGTCATAAAATTTAACATGACCCTTTTAACCGGTATAACATTTATAATATATAAAAATAGTATTTTTCACAAAAAATTAAAATAATGTCTACAATTTAACAATTTGCATAATATAATTATAAAAATATTATTTTTATAAAAAAATTGTAATAAATAACTAATTTATTAATTAAAACCATAACAAACTATATAAACGGGTTAACATGTCAAACCGCGACACAATTTGATTAAACATAAACGGGTTGACTCGTTTTTGACACGAACTCATTTAACCTCAACCCTAATTCGCTAATTTTACGTGTTAGGTGAATCGTGTTCACATATCATGACCAATTTAGACCCCCTATCATAAGCTTTTAAAGAGCTACTCATTGGTCCTATTTCATTAAATCAAACGGAAAGTGTATATATGTCAGTTAGACCTCACATATTTGCAGCCACCTCATATCATATTTTCATGTCATCGACCGCATCATCTGTAAGGTGCCAACAGAGCTTAAAGAAAAAGAAGACGACGTCCTTTCCCCTACGATTTTGTAGTGAAGCTGCTCATTGGATACATATACCCCTTCACAAAGCATATTCAACTTCAAATTTTGGTAAAATCAACTGGAGAACCCAAAGGGGAAAAGGTGCTCGATTGTTTACTTGATTTCTTGGGTAATTTCCCTTATTTTCTTTGAATCCACAACTTTCTCTTCAACATTTCTTCATCGATCTATTGTTTAATTTTTCCGATAATTTTTTCTCATTTCTTCTTCTTCTTCTTTCTTCTTCTTTCTTCTTCTTCTTCTTTTTTGAATTAAAATCCTAGGATTTTCTTTCATTCAATCTTCTCAAATTGATTTCTTTTTTTTTTTCATTTTTCTGGGTGGAATGTGTTTAAATATGCAAATTCATTTTAAATGAGTGATGTGGGTGATGGAGGTCGCATGGGCGATGGAGAATTAGGGGATTTCTGAGGAGGGATTTTAAGTAATTTTCTTTTGGGGATTTGCAAGGAATTTGAGGATTTTGGAGATTTTGAGTAATGTTTACTTTCAAAGCTTATTTAGAAAGTTGTTGTTGTATGAGAGACCAATTGAAATTCTTTAACACTACTTATGCTACTATGGTTGTGTGGTCTTGGTCATGTTGAGCGTTCGTTAGGTGTTGACATTGCTTTTGATTTTGAAATTTGTTGTTTTTCTACCATTTAGAGACAAAAGATAAAAAAAAAAATTCCTTTTCTTTTGTAATATGAGCATCCTTTTTTTTTTTTTGTACAAGAAAATGAATATTTGACAATTGTTTCTTGCATCCTGCTTTTGGGTTCTAAAAGAAACAAAGAAAAGTTGCAGTTTTGGTAATTATTTTCTTTTGTGTGTTGTGTTTACTTAAATGAGTGTTTACTACCATCCACATGTGCGAATAATATTGTTGATGCATGAAAGCTATTTGGAAGGCTTGAGGTATTGAAGGAAGTGATGGTAGATGGGGATAGATGGATGATAGAGGTGTTGATGGAAGAAGAGGAAGAAGGAGGAAGAAGATTTGTGGTTGAAAACATGGCAAGGAGATATAAGTTGATTGCATATGTCTCAAATTGATGGGATTCAGATGACACATAAGCAAATTCTATTTAATTTAATAGAGGATGACTAACGAGAAAAAAATTAAAAAACTAATAGGACTCAATTTAAAAAAAGTAAGTACCCAAAAAAAATTTAAAAAAAAAAAGTAATTCTAGGACTTGATTGAAATATTTAAAAAATTATGGGATTTGTGGGATCATTATCTCCTCCTAAAGTTTTTTGGGTGAGAAAATGTCGACGGGTCAAATGGTAAGAATAACAATTTTGTCTAGTCCCTCAACTTCTAATATATTATTAGACTCCTACAAAATAAAATTTTCACTTGAATTTACGAGCAATTTATATTTTATTTCTTTGAATTTTGATCTAATTTACATTTTTCATCCTCTTTTTGGAAAATTAAATTTTTGCATCTCTTAATTTTGATTCACCGGTATTTAAGTTCTTCTATTAACTTTTTATATCAAAATATATTTAACTCCCTTCATTTATAAAAGTAAAATAATTCAACCCTAAGTTTTACTAAAATAAAAAATTTAGTCCTTTAATTTTTTTTAATTGTTTTAAATTTAAAGTTTTCATACTAATTAAACTTTAGACATGTATACACATCTCCATCAATATATTAACTCAAAAATAAAGTTATAATTTTGATAATAATTTTAATAAGTTTAATAATTTTAATAAATTTATAAACTTTCACAAATTTATTTTATATTCATTCTTTTACTTAATTTTGTTATTGTTTTTCATTTAAAATTAGTATTTATCTAAAATTAAAGTAATATATAAAAAAGTATTTTAAAATTAGGTAAAATCAATAAAATAAATATAAAAATATAAAATAAAATTGATGAAAATTAATGAATTTATCAAAATTATAATTTTATTTTTAAAATTTTGATCTGCTAATGAAAATACGTGAGGTTGTTAAAAATTTACTAATAGTTGTGATTTTAAATTTGAAATAATTTAAAAATATAAAAAGGAAAATAGTTTTTATTTTATTACAATAAAAATTATTAAAGTGTTAGTTAAAATAGAGGGGTAAAATTTCTTATTTATTAAGATACTAAAGTGTTGATATAATTAAAACTGATGAATATAAAAGTTCAATTTTCAAATAAAAAGGTGGAAAGTATAAATTAGATCAAATTTTAAGGAAAAATATTTAATTTACTCTAAATTTAAATTAGAAAAGTCCTGGTCTATTTCAAGTGTGTTATAGGCTACAATACTTATTGATATAGCTAAAAAAAATTATTAATATAATAGTATCTAATTTCATTTATATAGATACATATGTATATATTGAACAAAAATTTTAAAATAGAATAACTGTTATATAAATTATATTTTTTTCCATGAGATTTGGTCTAATTACTCTCTTCTCTCTTCTTTAAATAAAAATTTTGCAGCCTCAATTTCAATTTTTTCAACATTTTAATTCCTCTATTAGATTTTCTTTTGGCAAATAAGTAAATTAAAATATTTTAATTCCATTATTATGTAAAAACTAACACTTAATAAAATAAGACAAAACAACTTAATTTTTTGTTCTTTAATTGTTTTAAATTTAGAATTATCATTTTGACTAAAGTTTCAATACATATACATATCTTTATCAACACTTTAAAATAAAAAATTAAAATATAATTTTGACAAATTTAATTGTTTTCATTAATTTTATTTTATATTTAATTTCATCAATTTTACTTTCTTTTAAATTATTTATTTTATATATTATTTTAATTTTAAATAAATATAAATTTTAATGGAAGAAAATTAATAAAATCAAATAAAAAAAAGTATGAAATCATTTATAAAACTTTATGAGTTTGTCAACATTTATCGATAGAGGTGTGTATAAGTGTTTAAAAAATTTGAGTTAACATTGAAACTTTTAAATTTAAAATAATTAAAATTCTAGGTCTAAATTACTTTATTTTTAAAATTTAGAAATTATTTTATTTTATTTTTATAAAATCAAAGAATTTAAATATATTTTATTACAAGAGATTAACAAAAAAGTTAAATATTAACGAAATTAAAACTCAATAGTGTAATAATTTAATTTTTAAACACGAAAGAGAAGAGTAATTAGGTCAAATTTTAAGAAAAAATGTACTTCTTCATGGATTTATTTCTTTTTTTTTATCTCAATTTACTTCTACATTATAAATATTTATATCTATACAAATGAAATTAGAAGTATTAAATTACTATTTATTTAATTATAGTTATCAATATATTTTATAGATATTAATATACAAAATTAATTAATAATTTAATCAAATAAAAATTAATTCAATAATTTTAATTTTATTTATATAAATACAAATATTTATATTGTATTAAGAGCAGATAATATAAAAGTAAAATGTAAAGTAGTGATAAATAATACCAATGTTCTATAATCTACTGCATCACAAGTTGGACTCGACACATCTGTGAGACTTTGAATTCAACGAACTCCTCAACCTCCCAAATTGATATGTTTTAAATATCTTTGTGATGATACAATAAAAAGTGATCACATTAACGTTTTAAATACTTTTGTTTCATTTCTTTTATAAAAAGAGGTCATATTAAATTTTTTAAATGTATATTTAAAATTTAAAAATTAAATTTATTATTGTAAATAAATAAAATATTTGAATTTATACTTTCTAATTTAATTAAGTTCATAACACGAGAAAAATAATAAAAGCTAGTATTGTTGATAAATATTTTACTTTAAAACAAAAATTATTCATAAAAATTATAATAATCATTTATAGAAAAAAATTATATTTTTTTTGTTATACATAAAAAGCTTATAAAAACTAATTTTTCTTTTATTTTAATTATTTAAAGTTTTATATTATTTAAAAATTATATGATTAAAATTTTAGTGAATTTACAATAGCATAAATCATATTTATTAAATTTTTGCATAAAATTAAACAATAAAAGGCAAAAACATTCTTGAAAAATTAAAAGATCATATTATATCAATTTAATTTTGTATATTTTTCACAATAATTAATTTATATATATAATAAACTAACTTTTATACAAATTTTTATTTTTTTACTTATTTTTTTGTGAAATTTATTTTTTACTTATTAATTATTATCAATAAAGACAAAGAAATGTTTCAGTTTCAAAAAAAAAGGACAAAGAAATGTTTCAAATTAATTTGTTTTGTCCAAAAAAAAATTATGTTATAAACGTAAAATAGTTTCCGACTGTGGATATTAAAAAAGACAAAAGGAGGTAGAAAAATATCAAAGTGATGAAATGCAAGATTTCGATTCCATGTTTGTTGGCTGCTCAAAATTGACTTCAGAAAATTTAATAAAATAATTAAAGCAGCCATTAGATAGTCTTTTAGTGTTTTAAAGCACTTTAATTTAGTCTCATTTTGAGATTTTTCAAGTGCAGAGGGTAGTTACGGGAACAGCCATGGCTTCTGCTCATTTCCTCTGCAACAACAATCTCTTTCAACCTTCTTGCAATTCTTTTGCTAAAACTAACCTTCCTTCATTTAGGCCAAGTGGGTCTCTTTTTTTTGATCAAAAACAAAGAATCCCACTTGTCAAAGCCACCAAGAAACAGCTAGAGGTTATATTCTTTTTTTTTTTTACACAATCAATCAAAATCTCTCTTTTTGTGGTTGTTGTTTTTTTTTTTTTTTTGTTGAATTGAAGTTGTGAATTTTGTTGGGTTTTTAATTTTATGCTGGTTTATTGATTGTTTGCTTGCTTGTTGGGATGGTAGATAGCGTATGATCCTGAAGAAAGATTAAACAAGTTAGGAGATGAAGTAGACAAGAATGCTCCTCTTTCAAGGCTCAGTTTGTTCTCTCCTTGCAAGGTTCTTTATTTACATATCTATTCCCTTTCTTTTGCTTAAGTTCTTGGATTTTTTTCTCTTGTTTTTAATTTACTTTACCTTTAATTATGTGGAATATGGTATGCTTATTTGGTGTTTCAGATTAATGTTTTCCTGAGAATAACTGATAAGAGAGAAGATGGGTATCATGATTTGGCATCTCTATTTCATGTAAGTGTATCCAGAACTGAAGTTGGCGAATTAATTTCTAAGAGTGCAAAATACAGATAAAAGCCGCATAAGTATATCGTTTTAGTTTTCTGTTGGCTTTAGTTTTATTTATGCTCTTATTTGGAGTCCCAAAAGTTCACAACTTGATGAAACCTCTTCTTTTCTCCCTTTCCAGGTAATTAGTCTAGGAGATACAATTAAGTTCTCTTTATCTCCTTCAAAGTCGAAGGATAGTCTGTCAACTAATGTGGCTGGTGTACCCCTTGATGAAAGAAATCTGGTAAGATATAAAGTAATGTTGTTGTATTTATTTTGATTTCTCTTATTGTTTGTAATGTATCATTAGCTTTGAACTTTATTTCCTTATGGAGACTGTCCTTTTGCAGATTATTAAAGCCCTTAACCTATATAGGAAAAAAACTGGCTCTGACAACTTCTTTTGGGTAATGAATGTTATAAATGACTTTAATTTCAATAAATTTAAAGTAGTGGTTGAAGGATTTACAAAGATTATTCTTCTTCTGAAATTTGTTGACAGATTCATCTAGATAAGAGAGTACCTACGGGGGCAGGTCTTGGTGGTGGAAGCAGCAATGCTGCAACTGCACTATGGGCGGCGAATCAGTTTAGTGGTGGTATTGCCAGTGAAAAGGACCTCTTGGAATGGTCAAGTGAGATTGGTTCAGATATCTCCTTCTTTTTTTCTCATGGAGCAGCCTATTGTACTGGTCGTGGTGAAGTATGTCCTTATTTTGCTTTAAGATGTAGTTTTAAGATAAAATTCCCAATATTGCTTGTGTCCAACCATGCTTTAGGTTTGCAAGAAACGTATGATCATTTAATCATGGACTCTATTAAGATTTTTCTGTGGTCTTTTTAGATAGTCGAACTCTTAAAATTATCCTTTTTAGGTGCTTTGGCAACGTGTAATAATAAACTTAGTCCTTCAAATTCATAGTATTTTTTGAGCTAAATCTCTGCCATTAACATTATTGATCCTGCAGTTCCAATGTAACTTGATACAAACACAGCTTCTACTTGGTTGTGAACTAAGGTTTTCCTCTTTTTTGTGCAGATTGTCCAGGATATACCCTCACCAGTTCCTCTAGACATTCCAATGGTTCTCATAAAGCCCCAGGAGGCATGTCCAACAGGTGAAGTTTACAAGGTAAGGTTTTTTATAGACTGCAATAAATAGTTTCACTTATTTGGTATCAACATTCATTTCTTGATTAGAGAATTTTTATTTATTTCTCAGCGCTTTCGATTGGATCAAACCAGTCGGATTGATCCTTTAACACTGCTGGAGAAGATCTCAAAGGATGGAATATCTCAGGATGTTTGTATCAATGATTTGGGTAATAATCTAGAGATACATGATTTTGATTTCTTCTCCTTCTCTCCCCCTACCTTTTGCTTGATTGTCTTTCCTTCTGTCTCTGATCCTTTTTCATTTATTCAATTGGGCAAGCTGAGGTGCACTCAGGTTTGGAAGATAATCTGAACTGAATGGGAAGTTTAGAATCTTTGGAAAATATTTAAAGCACATATTGCTCTTGTGTTTTATGCATCATATATCAAAAAGGTCCTTCCTATTCATAGAGTGGTGCACAGCTTGATTCTATTTGACATAGTATTAAATTCAATACTTATCCTAGACTTGGCTAGAATGAATCATAATGCTCCCTAGATTTATGATACTTCTAAATAACCACAATGCATTCCTATCCCAATCCATCAATTTTTTTTTTCCTTACTTTTGAGTCAAAGAAAAATTCAGTTCTTATGTAATCTCCTATGCGTTTTCTGCAGAACCTCCTGCATTTGAAGTTGTCCCATCTCTTAAAAGATTGAAACAGCGTATAGTTGCAGCAAGCCGTGGACAATATGATGCAGTTTTTATGTCTGGAAGGTACCAATTATGGAATTCTTATTAGTATGTATTTGTCATTGTTAAGTAACATGCTCTTGAATTTCACTTCTCGTATCATTTTCTTAGTTCATGTATGTGTACATGTCCCCATATACATTGCTATACCTTGTGCCTTCAGATGTCAATTTATTTGCATCCAAATATTTTCAGTAGGATGCCAAATATTCTCTTGAATCTTGTCACTGGCATGTATAAATATCAACTAGACCATCATTTTTTTTTTTTTTTGGCTCCAATTGGCATGAAGCACCTGTACTACCTTTATTTTCAGGTGACAAAAGAAAAATGTTTTAAGTGTAATCAAGATTCTACTATAAAGGTTATTGCCATTTTTCATAGGCGACCTTTTAAAATCTTAACATTGTCTTGTTGCCTGTGCTGCCTTGCTGGAAATGCAAAGCATTTCATAAGCTCATAGCTATAGTTTATTTGCAAATTTTAGTACAGGAACTAGGACCTTGGCAAGAGAATGTGTAATAGGACTTAATCTGACTTAACCAGAAGTATGTATAATATTTGATCTGATTGAACATATTTCTGGTAGTGATAGCATAAATAGTTAGTATTCTTGGTTTCCATATGCACTCTTATTATTTTCCTATTTGGCTTCTTCATGTGCATCGTTTGTATCCTTGCTAAATTTCAGAAATAGGACTGACTTTTCTTGCATTTCAAACCCAACATTTAGCCTCTTCATGTCACCAGGTACTCTGATCCTGCAATGTGGCTTCCATGTAAAAGTTCTAGCAGGTTGTATTGTGATTTTTGCAATCTGGTTCAACTAGTTTTAGGCCTCCAGCTAACTTTTGAACTCTAATTTTCTGAAATTGCATAAATGCCTTTCTTTCAGTTTGCAATTTAAAATCTGCAAGTCCTTTGGCCATAACCCACCATATTCAAATCTCTTGGGCATAGTCGTTGCACTGCATAATAACTGATGACATTGGTTGCTCCAGCATATGTTGTTTACATCTCGTTTTTTAAGTCTTTATGTTCACTTTATCTGATCATCTATGCCTTCAGAATGGTCAGAGGTATCTTTTGATCTAGCAATTAAAGTTTAGTCTTGAGTGGAAGTGCCTTGTGCTATCAAATTATATTTTCTTGTACATTTCTGGAGGAGCATCGGAAAGTAAGGGGCCTAAAATCCATGATAGATGTACTCAAGTGGTTGATTTTTTCACATTACTTGAATTGTTATGTTATATCATGTGATATTTGTGGTTTCTTCTTTAGTACCCTGTTCTTGGTTTCGTCTTTTCGATGCTGCTTCTGCATTACTTTTGAATGAGCCATTTGTTGCATTTGCATGTCTGTTTCTAGTTGACTCTAGTTGACATGTTCTATAAAGAAGATAGATGTGCTTATGAGCCAAAAGTAGTATAACTTTATCATGCTCATTATGTCTTCATATGGAGGTTCATCCTTTACCAAAATCTTATTTATTTCTTACCAATTTGTTTGACCCAGCGGAAGTACCATTGTTGGGATTGGTTCACCGGATCCTCCACAATTTATTTATGATGAGGATGAACACAAGAATGTTTTTGTGTCAGGTAACAATTGAGTAATTATGCTGGCTTTCTACTTGGTTATAACACTTTTTTGGAAGCCTCAAGCAGATCACTAATGACTAGGAAATATTCATTTGCAATAGTCTCATTAAATGAATTTGAGCAATTTTACTGGTGGGTTCATATTGTGAACCTCTTTGGCATGATGCAGGGATAAGCTTGTTTGAGTGTAGCATTATAATGATAGCTTTCATGGCATGGTTTAAGTATGTGCCGACTGAAAGGCTAATGCTTGCAAATAGGTCTCTGGAGCCTGCTACTGATGATGGATGTATGAGATCCATTTCGTTGTCTAAGGAAAACTTCCTAGGGGAAAATGGGGAAAAAAATCTAGGTTTTGCTTACTTATTGCTGATAGAGATGAGGACAGTCCTGCACCCATGTCCATATGAGGGTGAAAATAACAATGAGCTAGGGAACTATAGAAATATAATGCAAAAAATGATTTTCTTTTAGATTGAGTTGTTGCCAATAATCTCCTAGTAAAAATTTCTAAGGTTAGATTTTACCATGAAGAAAGAAGTTATGGTCCACTTTCATAGTTGTATCCTTCACGTACTGCTAACTTCCAATAAAATTGTATAATTGCAGAGGCTAACTTCTTGACCCGAGAACCAAATCAGTGGTACAAAGAACCTGCTTCAACTACTGCTTGTAACTCACCATCGGAATTTTCCCAGTCTACAGAGTGATATCTCTTGTAAGAAAAATGACTGTCATGTTTGTATTTTTTTTTTTAAAATCAGGTCTCTGATTAATATTATTTTATGCTGCCAGTTATCTCATGTAATGCAAGTCTTATCCATTCTTAGGAATAGTTTTTCTAGTTTCTTATCATGAACAAATAAGAGCAAATGCTCGAGTCATATCTTGTACTATTGGCAGTCGCATATAAAATAATGCGGGGGGCAAAATATTCCATCAACAAGTTACCTACCTTACCTTCTGAAAGATCATAAAATGTTGGAATCAGGAAAGACAAGGAAATCTATATCCAGAATGTAATTAGGGGTTTTGATTGATCACAATGGCATTTGATGTTTTCATGTTATTTGCAATTTGTCAAGTGTAATGTGAAAGATGCTATATTATTATATATGTAGGGAGAGAAAGGTGAAAGTAAAGCACTTCTCTTACATGTGGTCAGGGATAAAGAGATTTGATGATAGCTCTTTCCATAAAATTTGCCTAAAATTTTGGATCATCCTATGCTCATTCTGCCCAAATATAGCTGTTTTGAAGCAGGGAAAAGGCAAACAAAAAGAGAAGGCTGCCAATGTCAAACTGCGGTTTAATTGGCTTCCAATTAATAAATTGAAGGCTAAATGACAGTATAGTGTAAAAACATGTTTCAACCTTATTTTAATTCTTTTAAATTTATAATCCGTCATTTTCCATCACTTTCTCGAAGCCAAACACAGGTTTTGGCATTTCGTGGGTATTTATCAACAATATTCTTAGATGATTGTTGGACAAGTCATAGACAAAGGGCTCTTGGATGGTTCTTTTTCATTTTTCTTTTCCTTTTTCTTTTTTGTTTCCATTGCAAGGATATTCACCAACAATCAACACATTAAGAACCAACAACACCAACATCAAATTCAACACATTTTTCAGGTCTCTTTCTTTTTTTCTGTTTTATTCATTGAAATCATTTGCCCCCAAACCCTACAGTGAAGGAGATGAAACAAACTGTCTGGGTAAAGTAAAGAGATCTTTCCCTTCAAACGGTGATGTCCATTCATGTGAACCGGCTGTAGATGTTTCTGTATTTGCCACTCCACCGTCTTGTAGTCCTGGAATGTGTACGCCATTCCCACTTGCAGCTGTTCTCATAGCCAGCTTAGCACCAAATGAAGAAGTACTTGAATCGAACATTTGGGTGCTGTTTTTCAAGGAATTTGACCCGACCCACAATCCACCAGGTCTAGGAGAGGACAATCCTCGATCCAAACTCCAGTCTATGCTGGTGTAGTCAAACTGTGCCATTGAGCCAGCAGTACTCCAGTCAACGGGAGAAGAGGCTCCTGATGAAACAGTTGAGCCACCCAATCCGGAGAAGAGTCCAAGAGACGAAGCAGCAGCAAGTGTAGGTGATGCAACCGTTCTACTCCACAAGCCATTTCCTCTGCTTGTTCCAGGGGAATCTGCTGTGCTACTGTTTGAAATAAAGTGTTGCTGTTGCTGTTGCTGTTGCTGATAGTGAAGTTGATGGAACATCTGATTTGAATTGTTTGGACTGAGGCTTCTTGTGGTGGGAATGTGAGGCAGGAAGCCATTGGACTTCATAATGTCAGCACTATTAGAAGGATACCAACTGGTAGCCAACCCAGGAGGAGAAGAGCTTATACTTGTAGCTGGAACCTGTTTAGTATTCACAGATTGAGGTCTTTGCATCATGATGACCGGCTCCCTAACTGTTGCAGGATGAATATTCTTATATTCACTTCCAACAGCCATATAACGTGCTTCTGTCTTGACAGGTGGAGGTGATACTTGCAAGGGTGAGGCCAACGAATAAGAAACAGAAGGACTTGATCCTGTACTTGGCCACCTTTTCTCGGCCAGCGCAGGAGTTTGCTGAGGTTTTGGCCACTCCAACTTTGACTGTATTCTCTTTAAAGGTGGCATATTTTTACTCCCAGATTCTGAAGATCCTACAACTGGAACAGTGGCCTTTGTGTAATTAAAATCCTTGTCATCTCTTCTTTGTTGTATCATAGAAGAAGGAATGGGTTTTTGTTGTTGTTGTTGTTGTTGCTGCTGCTGCTGCTGCTGCCTCATCATATTCTGGCTAATTGCAACTGAAACTTTACCATTACTAGCCGTTGGAGGATCACCAGTTTCTTCAGGCTTCAGAGGAAGACTTGGTGGTTCAAGCTTCAGTTCTCTTAAACTTTCCGCTGCCTTCTCAAGATCACCTTCAGTCGCAACCACAGCTCTTTCAACCTCCTGCTTAGTGCATTTATATCTTATTTCCATATCAGTAATCCGAGCAAGCTCGTCTGATATGTCAATTTTCAAATTACCCCCACCAAGGTTTTGACCCAGGTACTTGTCTGCATCTTCACCCCCTTCAAATAGCCATGAAACAGATTCTTCTACTTTGCCCTCATTTAATATTAAAGCCATAGTAGCCCGCTCATGTGAAAATCCCATAGCAACAAGCTGTTGAGCAAGTGCTTCTAGCCTTCTTGACATAAGAAAGCCACAACAACGCTCATGCAATTCCTGGGCTCGCCTCTCCTTTTGACGTTGATGTTTTTTCTCATTCTTTTGACGTATTTTTTCCCTCTTATCATTGTCAGCCCCTGGTATTGTTTCCGGCCGATTAGGAAGATTAGATGTTTTCTCTTTGTGATCTTCTGACTCACCAGACCAGCTACCATTATTTGAAACTGAATCATACTCAACCGCAGCACCGAGTGAGCTGCCGAAGTGATCATCTGTTTCATCTATGTTCCGGAAACGACCATTACCATGCAGAGGTAAAGTAGAGGATGTCGGAACTGTTTCCAGTGCATGAAATGTTCCAGAAAGTGGATTATATGCACTAGCTGGTATACCACTGCTAGCAGCCCCTGAAGGCTTTGACAAAGCCTTTTGGGGTTCCTTGCAAGCCTTTTTGTCCTTGGACTTAGATTTGGATGCTGGAGACATTTTGTTCAAAACAAATCTATTCCTGCAATGCTTAAGATAATTAGTGTAATATATGATGCCATGCAGCAAGAATAAATTTCAAATCTTTTTAAACACCAATCCTGTGCATCTACCACAACTAGTTGGTTTAACAAAAGTCAATGCACCCCTAATATTACAGGAAAAGGATCAAACAGAAGCTGTAGAGATACGTGATAGAAAAATCATGGTAATTTCTTACATGCTGCAACCTCAGCACCATCTAGGTTAAATGAGATTACAGGGGCTTTTGCAAGCAAGGTAACAATAAAATGCAGACAGTCATCCTTAGAGAATCACAAGAACATATATCAAAAGATCTTCACTTCCAAGGAGTATACAGCAGGTGCTGTTCTTTCTGTTTTCAAGATAAGCGTGCATGTCAAGCAAATGAAACATTAACTCTGTCCCTATCACATTCTCTGAAATCTTGTCCTCATGGCACAAACTTATTCAAACAGAAAACTAGGTGGTGTTCTTTCTGTTCTTTGAGATAAGCATGCACATCAAGCAAATGGAAGACTAACCCTATCTCTATTACATTCACTGTTATCTTGTCCTAATGGCACACACTTATTCAAACAGAATGACACATGCATAAGCTTTAAACTTCCTCAAACAGCCTCAAGTAAAATATAACTTTACTCTTTATCATATGTTAATAGATTCTTCTTCACTACGCAGGATATAAAACATAACAGTGATAAAAAAGAAATGGAATCCTTCCAAAATGGACTAGCAACAAGCTTTGTTAATTCAGTACTTCATTTAAGGGGAACAGATCCAACGAAACACTATCTGTAATCAAGTTTGATATTAAACATACTGCCATACAGATGAAATATCCCGTGAGTGTGACCCCCAACTTAATAATACAATTATATAACAATGTGGCTTCACTTTAACCTGTTATACCACATGATCTAAGAATTCAGACAACTCTGAGAATAGCTCAAGCTTAAAATACAATTTTCCCGGTTCTACATCTACAAAAAGTTTAAAAATTATAATATCATTTTTGCATCACAGATAATACCAAAATTGTACATCAGATTTTGAGATGGGCTTTAATTAATTTGACAATCAAAGAAAGCAAATAAGGAGCTTTTTTGAAAAAAAAATTGAAAAAAAATGCAGCCAATATGTTAAATCAATATCAAAGTGGTCATTGTAGTTCAGTAGATATCATGAGACCACCATGCAATCCATGATGTAAAGTACCTTGCACCACCATCAAGATGAAAGTCACTCATTACTTAGCAAAATAACAGAAGTTGGACAAACCAGTGGCTTCAGGTTATAAAGATAGCAAAAAATTGCAATAAGACAGACAAAAACATCACAAGTAACGCAGTATTATTTGTCATTAGAAGTACTTCATTAAAAAAATAAAAAACAAAAGAATTAACTGCAATATCAATCATTAATAAGGCAAAGCTCTGAAATATGAAATGGACATGCAGAAGAATTTAACAATAAATCAAATAATAGTAGCATCACTATGCTGAAAAATAAGACTAACACTATACCACGCAATAGTTTGACAATGTACTTAATGACTTGCACAATTCTTAAGCAGCAGATCATGCATTCACAAAATGAGATTATGTAGAATACTAGATATGCAATGATGAACTTATGCAAGTATGCTGCAAAAATTCAGTAAAAAGTTTCACATTTCATACTTAATTAATACTATCATATTCAGGGATTGAACTGAAATATATCATGACAATCTAGACCTCTCTATGAAGACTGTAACAATAAAAACAACATCAATTGAAAATTTTGAGGATAATCAATTTTAAGAGTAGCGAGCAAACAAATTGTTGGAAGTGACAAATGAGAAAGAGATCAATACATAGACAGATAAAAAGGAAGAAGACATCAAATGCTTCAACTCTAACAGGCAAAAAAAGAACCAGAAGATAATGATCATGACAATCTTTCACCCAATCACAAAGAAAAAAATTATTTTCTAGAAGAGCAGATTAAGAGTACAATCTGAACTTCACTGTTGCATTTCACATTTGTTACGAACTGCACTCAAATTATAGATAGTTGTACAATTACTCATCCACTTTTTTTCTCATGAAATACATTGCAAAGCATCAACAGCTTATCTTCTTTATAATATAAATTACTTAGAGTAACTGCTGGATATCCTTAAACTCATTTGTTCTTACCTACACAATGAAAACATAATATACCTGCTGCACAATTGAATTACATAAATATATACCTCAGACCCTTTAAGCAAGGGCTTACATCTTATGCCTAATTCCTAGGTGCCCCTTGTATACTAATGCTTGCACCTCTCACACCTACATTATGTTATATAGTGGTCCTTGTATACTAATGCAAGACACCACAATGCTCCTAAGGAATA